>JAFJHL010000039.1:8995659-9200659 GCA_019425775.1 Rafetus swinhoei
GGGGTGGGCGCTCGGGGCTGGGAGTGGGGTGGGGGTCCCAGAGCAGAGGGCTGGAAGGGTGGGGCGCTCGGGGCTGGGAGTGGGGTGGGGGTCCCAGAGCAGAGGGCTGGAGGGTGAGGCGCTCGGGGCTGGGAGTGGGGTGGGGGTCCCAGAGCAGAGGGCTGGAGGGTGGGGCGCTCGGGGCTGGGAGTGGGGTGGGGGGTCCCAGAGCAGAGGGCTGGAGGGGGTGAGGCGCTCGGGGCTGGGAGTGGCCCACCCGATCCCGGGGTGCAGCCACATGAACTGTTCTTGTCCCTACATCCAGACCCCGCTCTGTGCCAGTGGCCCCCGGGCGGGACCCATGCCCCCTGGCAGCGCCGCAGCCCCCCCGGGGGCACCAGGTCGCACTGGGGGGGGTCAGACCAGCCGCAGCCAGGGGGGCTCAGCACCAGGAAATGTGGCACCAGGGCAGGGGCACCGGCCTCCACTGACAGCTGGGGGGGACCTGCTGGGGACCAGTGTGTGGGGTGGGGAGGAGCCTGGCCCAGAGCAGTGAGGGGAAGGGGGCTGGCCAGGAGCAGTGTGGGGTTGCCTGGCCTGGAGAGGGGAGCAGTGGGGGGGGCCCTGGCCCGCTGGGGGGGGGCTTGGCTGGAGCAATGGGGGGGGCTGGCCTGCTCCCTCGCTATTCTTCTCCCATCAGCAGAGTTTACAGAGCAGGATGGATGGCTCCCTTCCTCGCCCTGTTTACATGTGGCTGGCGGGTGCCGGGCGGCCCTGATGGATGTTTGTGTCTGAGGCCGGATCTCAGCAGCCGCACACGCCAGACCCCCCCCACCACCCGGGTGAACTGATGCCGGGGCGCAAGGGAGCCAGGGCAGGGACACGCCTGCATTGGGGGGCCTGGGAGGCCAGGGGGCTGCACTGTGGGTCGGGGGACCCCGCATAGGGGGAGCCCCGGGCCGAGCTGGGGGGCTGGGCTGGGAGCAGCGTTCTCCATCCACGTGCGGAATGAATTTTGTTCCAGGCCCCAACGTGGAGCTCCTGCGCACCACGGAGGTGACGGGCGACCCAGCCCCTCCCTAGGGCTGCACGTAACACGATGCATTCTGCACACGGGGGGGTCAGGGGTGGGGCTGGGGGCTCTGAGTGGAGGTGCGAGCTCTGAGGTGAGGTTGGGGATGAAGGGTTTGGGGTGCAGGAGCGGGGCTCAGGGCAGGGGTGGGGTGGGGGGTCAGCAGGCTTTGGGGGTCGGAGGGGGCTTACGGTGGGGTCTAGGAGGAGATGGAGGGGGGGGCTCAGGGCTGGGCAGTGGGCTGGGGTGCAGGAGTTTGGTTGTGGGAGGGGGCTTGGGGTGTGGGGTGCTTACCTGGGGCCGCCCTGCACATGGCAGGCACCGCCCCCCCGGCCAATGGGAGCTGTGGGGACAGAGGGGCAGGGGGAGGAGCAGCAGTGTGTGGAGCTTCCCCTGCCCCCCGGCAGGGCTGGCCCTGAACACAGGGGGCCCACACTGCAGCCTCTTCCTTCACCCCACCCCGCACGGGGCTTATCAGGCAGCTGGGGGCCGCATGGTTCAGAGACCCTTGGCTGTGGGTCGGCATTGGGGGGTACTGGAAGAGCTGGGGGGCAGGGATCTGATAGTGACAAGCTCTGGCCTGCCTCCCCATCCCCACACCTGGACCCCAGAGCCCCCCACCCCCAGGCCGGCCTGGCTCCTCCCCCCCCGCCCCCCCCGGCTCCCCTTGACACTGGCAACGAACAGGTGGGAAGAGCGCCGGGGTCCCCTCCCCCGACCAGCCCCAGCCCCCAGGGCCCCAGAGTGCGGGAAACCTGCCCCCGGCCCCCCCAGCTGGCAGCACGCAGCCTGATGACTTTCCCAGCTTCGCTCCCAGCACACGCAGGAATTTCCTTCCTCCAAACGCCTGGACTCCAGCGGCTTCCCTGGAGCAGGCCAGGGCGGGGGGGGGGGAGGGGGCTCGCCCCCAACTCCCCCTTTGTGGGAGGGCCCAGATCCTGGCTGCCTCGGGGCCGTGGGAAGAGACAGCTCCCTGCCTGGCTGCCACGTGGCCGGGCCAGGCGGTTCCTGGAAAACAGCAGGCCTGGGCCAGGATGTGCCGGGGGCAGGAAGGAGAGGTCCCGGGGGGGCAGGGCTGGGACAAAGGGTCACCCCGTGCGTGTGAGCAGGGCAGAGCCCGGAGGGGAGACACAGGCCCTGGCACCAGCCCCGGCCCCGCGTTCGTGCTGGGGCCTGGAGAATGGAGGCGCGTGGCCCCACACACTGGGGGGCGGCCTTTAAATTAACGTTTATTCTCGATCGGACAGTTACAGCGAGCCGGAGCCCAGGAACGGGCGGCCTGGGGGCAGCACAGAGGTGGGGGGCTTGGACTCTGGCAGCAGAGGGTGTAATGAGCCCAGAGGCGGGGGCCACAGGCCAGTCAGCCTGCCCCTCCTCTGTAGGACTGGCAAGGCCCAGGCTGGAGCAGTGTTGCCCTGGGGTGGGCACTGGCAGGACGGATGGAGGGACCCCCGGGGGGAGACAAAGGGGACACAAAGGGCCGGGGGGGGGGGGGTTCCGCGCTGGGGGCAGCAGGGCCCAGCCGCCTGTCACCCCCCTCCACTGCCCCCCGTGCCCTGGGCAAGGAGTGACGGCTGCCTGCCCACGGGCAGGGCCGCCCTAGACCAACCTCCCACCCCCACTGCTCGGGGACAGGGCTGGGCACCAGCGCCAGGGTGACACAGGATGAGGCCCCGGACGTGGCTGCCCCAGCTCGGGCTCCGGGCACGGAGGAGAGCGAGGCCGAGACGGCTGGGGCCGGAGGGGGGCCGGGCTGCACGCCCCAGGCCCGGTGGATGTGGGTGACACGGCTGAGGGACAGGCGTCCAGGTGGGCGCTGGGCTCCGCGGGAGGGGCCCGGCTCACACCCGGCTCTCGGCCTCGTGCTCCGCGGGCGGAGGCGGGCGCAGGCCTGGGCGCCCCTGGCGCAGCCGACCCAGGCAGGCCAGGCGGGCGGGTGGCAGGCGGGGCAGGGCCCCCGGGAAGCAGCGCACTTCGCGGGTGGCGGCGATCTCCGAGAAGAAGGCCCGCCCCGGCACAGCGACAGGCGGCTCCCGCTCAGCTCCAGGTCCTTCACCACGCCCAGGATCTCCTGGCGCTGGGCCTGGCCACGCAGCCCCCGCACGTCCAGCAGGGCCGCCACGTGCTTCTTCCTGCGGGGATACGGAGAGGAGGGGGGGGTCAGAATGGCCCCCGTGGGGCACGGCACCGGGCACACGCCCACCGGGCCCAGCCACGGCACCAGGCACACGCCCAACGGGCCCAGCCACGGCACCGGGCACACGCCCACCGGGCACACACCATGGCACCGGGGACAGCCACGGCACCGGGACAGCCACGGCACCGGGCACAGCTACGGCACCGGGCACACGCCCACTGGGCACAGCCACGGCACCGGGCACACACCCACCGGGAACAGCCACGGCACCGGGCACACGCCCATGGGGGCTGAGCCATGTCCAGAGCCTGCAGCCAGGGCACGGCCCAGGGAGCCGGTGAGGGTCAGGCCAGGCCAACCCCGGACCCATAGGCACTGACTGGAAACGCGCCCTTGGCCCAGCCAGGAGGGGGCAATGCCTCAGCCTGGCCACTAGGGGGCGCGAGCCCCACCCCACCCAGGGGGCAGGGAAGCAGCCAGGTGAGAGGGGCTGGGGGTGCAGCTGTCCCCTGCCACGGGGCAAAGAGGGGAGTGTCCCCCCCCCCGGCCTTCACAGCCCTGCCCACCTGGGCTGACACTGAGCCCAGCACAGAGCCACAGGGCAGGTGGACAAATAAATGCCCCTGGCATCCCCCGTGAGCCCCCCCGGGGTGTCAGCCTGGTGCCCCCTGGCATCCCCCGTCAGCCCCCCCAGGGTATCAGCCTGGTGCCCCTGGCATCCCCCATCAGCCGCCCTGGGGTGTCAGCCTGGTGCCCCTTGGAATCCCCCGTCAGCCCCCCCGGAGTATCAGCCTGGTGCCCCCTGGCATCCCCCGTCAGCTCCCACGGGGTGTCAGCCTGGTGCCCCCTGGCATCCCCTGTCAGCCACCCTGGGATGTCAGCCTGGTGCCCTCTGGAATCCCCCGTCAGCCCCCCCGGAGTATCAGCCTGGTGCCCCCTGGCATCCCCCGTCAGCCCCTCGGGTGTCAGCCTGGTGCCTGCGGCGGGACACCCACACAGCGTCCCCCCCCGAAGAGACGGACCACGTGAGGGCGGCTGCCTGGCTCTGCGGGGCTGGAGTTTATTTAAAGGCTGGGAGGCTGCGGCCGGCACTTTCAGGAAGTTGGCGGCGCGCCCACGCACTCAGCCCAGCCCGGCACACGGGGCTCCCACACGGCTGCGCCACGGGGCAAGGGAGGCAGCTCTCTGCACCGGCGGGCACCCGGCCCGGAGCTGGATCTGAGCACGGCCCTGCTGGGGTCGGCTCCGGCCCCCTGGCTGTGCCCAGGGCGGGCGGCTGCCCCCGAGCGCTGCCCGCCCGCCAGCTCCCGGCGGGGAGATGCGCCCGGCGCCCTGCCAGCTTCCTTCCTCCGGGCTTCCGCCGCGGCGCTGGCTGCAGCCAGGAACGCCGAGCCCCGGGGCCGCCGCCTGGGAATCTCGCTGCTGGGAAGGTGACCGGGTCCCCTCGGAAGGATCCTCTCCCCCCACCTGCCCCCGATCCACTCCCAGGGCAGCGCCAGGCCGGGCCCTACAAGACCAGAGCAGCCCAGCCTCGGCCAGGCCAGCGGGTGGGTGGATTGTGTGGGGCCGGGGGTGGCTTCTACATCTGACCCCCCCGCCCCATGCCCAGGCCTTTCCCTCAGGTCTCCAAGACCCAGACTGCCCCACAGGGGCAGCCAGGGGAAGTCATTCCCAGGCCCCCTTCCTGCCCGAGCCCATGAGCTTGTTTGGCTCCTCCGGCCGGTCCATGAGCAGGGCTGCCAGCCGCCCCGGCCCACCCGGTGGCAGGAAACGGCTCGTGGCCACGCTCCGCAGCCCAGCCGAGCAGCGGAAGATGGAAAGAGGAGGGCGCTGCCCCCCACCTCGCCCCGCGGGGGGGGCAGTGCCCAGCACCGGGCAGGGCCCCGGGTATCTTTATCGCCCCGCAGCCTGGGAAGGAGGCTGGGACTCCGGGAGAGGACGGGGTGGCAGCCCACCTCCGGGCTGGGGGGGCCACAGTCCGGCAGCTGCAGAGGACGTGCTGAGGGGACCGTGGCTTAGAGCAGCAGGCAGAGAGCCTGGAGCAGGACAGAGATCGGGGGCCAGAATCAGACGCCTGCTGAGGAGAGCCGCTGGGGGGTCCCTGTGGGGAGCTGCCGGTGCGGGGAGCAGCTGGAGGGTGTTTCCCTTGGGTTGCGGTCGCTCCTGCTGCTAACGCTGGGGGGGGGCGCTGGCCCCGTCCCACGGAGCGACTTGCCCACTTCCCACCTGGTAGGAGCGGTGAGCTCACACCCGCCTCTTGCCCCGGAGCCGTCTGAGCCTGCTCCGTCTCCAGGCTCAGCCGGGGCGACCTGCGGAACTCCCTGCCACAAGATGCATGCGGTCACATGCTGGGCCTGGCCAGGTGCATGATGGGAGCTCACTGTCCCCCAAGGGCACCAGCTCCTGGACTCACCCACTGCTCTGACCCCACCTGCTGTGGGCAGAGCAGGGCTCCCTGCAGCAGAGGGCCCAGGGCCAGCTGGAGCCATGGGGCAAAGTGCAGTCAAGTGAGGGGTGACCCTTCCCCAATGGCAGCGCCCGCCTGCCTCACCCCAGGGCCACCTGGTGCCCCAGCCTCAGTGCTGCAGTGCAGCCACCTCTGGGGTGAGCCCCGGCGGCTATTTAGCCCAGCCCAGAGGGAGGGCAGGAATGGAGGAGGGTGTAATCACCCACCCCACTGCCTGCTGAGGTGGGGCGCAGGGCAGAGGCACCCACCGCCCCACCAGCAGCAGCCCAACGGCCAGAGCTGGCCCCACAGCAGGCGGGCACTGACTAGAGGACCCCCCCTCCCCGTGGGCCGATGGGGGGGGATGTGGGGTACCCAGCCACTCACCGGACGTCAGGGAAGTCCCGCACCAGCACCCCCACCTCCATCTGGATGGAGGGCGTGTCCTCCAAGAGCAGGATCTCAGCCAGGTGCGGCACGGCCGGGTTCAGCCAGGACGACGTGGACTCCTGCCAGCAGGGGGCAGTCAGAACGGGGCTGAGACCCTTCCCCCACCGGAGACACTCAGGCTCGAGCCCCCCAGAGAGGCCGCGGGGACAAAGCAATGGAGCTGAGACCCCCCCAAACCCCGGGGAACCCAGCCATGGGACTGAGACTTCCACCCCCCGGGGAACCCAGCCATGGGGCTGAGACCCCAACCCCCCAAGGAACCCAGCCGTGGGGCTCAGCCAAGCGGCTGCCCGATGCCCAGGGTGGCATGGCCCAGCAGGCAGGGCTGGAGTCATCGCCCTGCCAGGGGAGGCTGGGCCCGTCACTGCCTTGCGCTGTGCCTCAGTGTCCCCTCCCACCCTGTTCACGCGGGGAACTCCAGGGGGCTGCATGTCTGTGCAGCGCCCCAATCTTGGCCCCACCCCACACGGTGGCAACAGGCCATGCTGGGCGCTCCCCCGCCATCCTCACAGTCAGACCCTGCCGCCACGTCCCAGCTGGCTCCCCCAGGCCCTGCCCCATGGCAGGGGGGCTGTGCCCACCCTTCCCGCTGTGCTTGGCACTGCCCCGGCACCCCCCTCCGGGCAGCCCGCTGACCAGCCCCCCTCCAGAGGGGCTTCCCAGCAGGCCCCAATACACCTCAGGGGACACCCCAGCGGAGCCAGCCCGGAGACTCAGCCCCACAGGCAGGCTGCCCCCTTACACCCGCCCCCCAGCCTGCTCACCAGCTGGGTGAAGAGCTCCTGCAGCTGCCGCCCTTCGTCCGCCAGCCGGGCCGCCGCCTTGGCTCGCATCTTGGCGGAGCGGCAAACCAGCCGGACCTGGAGCAGGGGCCGGACGTACTCAACCAGCACCCGCCGGTGCACCTCGTTCACCAGCGCCTGCGGCACACGCAGCCAGGACGGGGACGGGACCCCCTGGCACGCTGTTGCGCCAGCCTGCAGGGCACCCCACAGCCGGGGGCGCCCACAACCCGCACAGCCCGGACCCTGGCCAGCGCGCCTGGGCCAAAGCAGTGCATGCTGGGAAAGCAGGGCAGCTGGCCCATAATGCCTCAGCGGGGACAGGGCGACACCAGGCGTCCTGGGCAGCACTTCACTGGGGCTATTCCCTGCCCCCCTGGGCCCATAGGGGGCGGATCAGGGGCGTGGCCAGGGCGCACTGCACTGGGGCTATTCCCTGCCCCCCTGGGCCCATAGGGGGCGGATCAGGGGTGTGGCCAGGGCGCACTGCACTGGGGCTATTCCCTACCCCCCTGGGCCCATAGGGGGCGGATCAGGGGCGTGGCCAGGGCGCACTGCACTGGGGCTATTCCCTGCCCCCCCTGGGCCCATAGGGGGCAGATCGGGGGCGTGGCCAGGGCTATTCCCTGCCCCCCAGGGCCCATAGGGGGTGGATCGGGGGCGTGGCCAGGGCCCATAGGGGGCGGATCGGGGGCGTGGCCAGGGCGCACTGCACCGGGGCTACTCCCTGCCCCCCAGGGCCTTGGGCCTCAGAGTACCAGGGGGAACTTGTCCCTCAGGTGCAGCTCCCAGGGCCTCATGTCAGAGACGGGAAGGGGCTGGGCCAGGGCAGGGGAGGGGCCTGGAGAGGCCCCAGGGCTCTGGCGGGGGGGTGGTGGGGCAGGGCAGGCAGCGGGGGGACCGGGGCAGGAGCAGAGGAAATTAGGCAGCAGAGGAGCACGCGGGGTCAGGCGGGTGCCCACCCCAGGGACAGCCACGGCCGCCCCCCCCCCATCCGCCGCGCCCTCGGCAGCCCCCACCTGGTACGGCTCCCGCTGCATCGGCCGCAGCTTCTGGGCGTAGTCGGTGAGCAGGGCCGCGATGGCGTCGAAGGGCTCCGAGCTGTTCAGCCACTTCCTCTTCATCAGCTTGTGGAAGTAGGGCTGCGAGGGGAGGCCAGGCTCAGCGCCAGGCCGGGGGCGCAGCTGGACCTCCCCCCCCTTACTTGGAGTGCTCTGCGGAATGGGGCCAGGATCCTCCTGGCCCAGCCCCTCCTTGGGTAGCGCCCAGCCTCCAGGGGCGCCTTCCCTGGCAGCGCCCAGCCCTCTGCCCCCCGGGGCAACCTCCTTCCTATGCTGGTACCACGCACGCCTGCCACCTCGCCGCCCTCGGCTCGCACGGGCCCGACTGGTCAGCGCCCGGGAATCTCTCTGTTGCTGCCTACTGATTCCCTCCAGCGGCCTGCTGCGAAGGGGTAAATAACTCCCCTGCTCCCACGCCCGTCTCCCCTTCAGCGCCCCTTTCCCAAGCTGAACGGACCCCGTCTGCCTCGTCCCGGCTCCCGCGGCCGCCTCGCCTCCCAAAGATCTCCTGGGACTGGAAAAGGCTCCGAAAGGGCAACCCAAACAAGGAGGGGTTTGGAACGGCTGCCGGAGGAAGAGGGCTTAGAAAGACGGGGACTTTTCAGCGTAGAAAGGAGGAGACGCAGCGGGGAGAGGAGAGAGGTCTATACAATCCCGGCAGAAAGCGAAGACGGACAAGTTACGTCCTTGTCCCCATAACGTAAGAACGAGGGGGATCACCCACTGAAATGAGTAGGCAGCAGGTCGAAAGCAAACCTAAGGAAGTTTTTCTTCACAGTCAACCCGCGGAACTCCTCGCCAGAGGATGTTGGGAAGACCAGGACTTTAACAGGGTTCAAAAAAGAGCTAGATACATTCCTGGAGGATCGGTCCCTCAATGGCTGGTAGCCAGGAAGGGCAGGGAGGTATCAGAGGCTGGGAATGGGGAGGGATCACTGGATTCCCTGTTCTGTTCGCTCCCCCTGGGGCACCTGGCTGTCGGCCAACAGGACACTGGGCGAGATGGACCTTTGGTCTGGCCCAGCCTGGCCATTCTGATGTTCCTGCCCACGTCTCTGCAGCCTGCCCGGCTCTGACGTCTCTGGGCTGGGGCGACCCCCTGCAGACGTGGGGGGTCCGGGCGGAGACAGGGCATTACACCAGCTCTCTCTCAGCCTGCCCCGTTCCCGAGGGCTCTGGACGCTGCCCCCCACACCCCCCCGGGGGACCCCAGCCTGCCCCACCTACCCGGAGCTCCTCGAAGAGCTGCTGGGCCAGGACACGATTGCAGAGCCGGGTCACCTTGTCCAGCGCGGCGCTGGCCTGGCTCCGGGGGCCCTCGCTCTCCGGGTGGCCGAACCGCGCCAGCTGCTCCACGTAGTCCCTGGGGGAGCGGCGCCCGTCAGCACGCTGGCCCACAATGCATTGCGGCAGCGGCCCCTCCAGCCACGGGCCCCACGGTCCAAACCCTGGCCGGGGTCTGGGGGGCATGGCCGAGATCTTGGGGGTTGGGGGGGAGCCCATCAGGGCCGGAGGGACATGACTAGGGAGGGAGCCCGGGGGGGCACGGCCGCAGGGGGCCCAGCGAGGGGTCTGGGGCACAGTCACCTCAGGGGAGGCAGGGTGCCCGCGCCCGGAGGAAGGGGGGCTGGGCCGGCCCTGGGCCGTGTGGGCCCCTCACCTGAAGGGGGGGCAGCAGTTGACGAGCACGATGGTCCTGCCCAGGTAGCTGTCGGGGGGAGGGCCGCTCTCGCCCGGCCTGTTGTGGAACCGCTCCACCTTGCTCTGAAAGCTGCCAAGGGGAGAAACCGCACAGGCTGCAGGGTGTCTGGGGCGACCCCCAGCCCCCACCAGAAACAGCCCGGGGGGGTCCCCACTCCCCCACCAGAGACAGCCCGGGGGGGTCTCCCCAACCCCCGTACCAGAGACAGTCCAGGGGGCTCCCCAGCCCCCCCCCCCACCAGAGACAGCTCAGGGGGGTCCCCACCCCTGTACCAGAGAAAGCTCTGGGCAATCCCCAGCCCCCCCACCAGACACAGCCTGAGGGGGTCCCCACCCTCTTACCAGAGACAGCCCAAGGCAATCCCCAGCCCCCCACCAGAGACAGCTCGGGGGGTCCCCACCCCCATACCAGAGACAGCCTGGGGCGATCCCCACCCCCCCCCCACCAGAGACAGCCCGGGGGGGTCCCCACTCCCATACCAGAGACTGCGGAGGGAATCCCTACCCCTGTACCAGAGATAGCCCGGGGGGTTCCAACTCCCGCACCAGAGACAGCCCAGAGGGATCCCCCCTTCCTATACCACAGACACCCTGGGGGATCCCCATCCTGGATACAAACCAGGGGAGACCCCCACCCTCTGTCCAGGAAGGGCATCCTTGTACTCCCCAGTGCCCCGTCTGACGGCCCCTCGGGGAGGGACCCCGGCTCCCGCCAAGCGGCCGAGTTTGCGGCTTTGAACCCTGCGCAGCCTGAGGCTGGGGCCAGAAGCGTGGGACCCGCCGACTGGCCGGCAAGCAACACCGTCCGATTAACAGGGCCAATCTCACCGCGCTGGCCGGGCCGGGGGGGCTGACCCCCTCCATGGGGAGCTCTCTTACACCCTGCCCCCCCGCTGGGAAGCCCCCTCGGCCGTGCCTAGAGCAGCGCCCGCTCCCAGCCCAGTACCTCTGCAGGAACTCGGCCAGGCCGGCCAGGCAGCAGAGCCCGATCCGCTCCCCGAACTCCGGCGTGATCCGGGGGGCTCTGTCCGCGTGGGTCTTCAGCACCTGCGGGGGGGAGGAGCAGGCTGCTGAGCTGCTCCCCGCGGTCGCTGGGCACACAGATTGGGGGGGCCCTGGGCCCGACGCGCGGAGGGGCCCTCGAGCAAGGGCCAGGCCTGGCTCTAGGGGGATGGGCACGTGGGCCCACCCCACAGCCAAGATGCAAGGGGAGCTGGAAGAGCCAGGCTGTGGCTATGGCCCCGGCAGGAGTGGAGGGAGGGAAGGCTGTGGGCAGCGCCCGTGGGGGGGATGAGGCTGGATCAGGCCCCAGGCACCGGCTGACCCTCTGGCCCAGCTACAGGCACCCCGGGGCTCGGCGGGACGACTCCTGGGCCCGCTCAGCCAGCACAACTGGCCTGAGGCTGCCAGCGCCCGAGGGGAAGGGGCCCCGGGCCAGGCCTGAGGGAGGCTGGGGGTCAGCACAGCGGGAGGGGCAGACACGGGGGGCCCGGGGCCAAGCCCAAGGGAGGCGAGGCACGGTGGGAGGGGCAGATGGGGGGCCCGGGGCCAGGCCCGAGGGAGGCCGGGGGTCAGCACAGAGGAGGGGCAGACGGGGGGGGGGGCCGGAGCTGGGCCCGAGGGAGGCCGGAGGTCAGCACAGAGGGAGGGGCAGATGGGGGGGGCACAGGCCAGGCCTGAGGGAGGCCGGGCCCGGCGGGAGGGGGCCAGGCTCGGGGTACCGGCGCGGCCCTGCCCCGGACATACCGAGATCACCCGGCTGGACAGCTGCTCCTGGCTGTGGTCGCGCCCCAGCTCCTGTGCCCAGCGCTGCTCCTCCTCCCGCAGCTCCCGGCTCATGTCGGCCGCGATCTTGGCCTAGGGGCAAACAGAGAAGGTGTCGCGGGTTGGGGGGCCCTTCGTGGGGCAAGGGGGCTGGGCTACCCAGGAACCCCCCAGCTGGCCAGCTCCCAGATGGGCCCTGCAAACTGCCCCCCCAATAAGCCCTCCCGCTGCTTGTTAAAGGATGGACACCCCAGGCCCTGGACAGCTGGGGGAACCCCCACTCTCAGCCCACAGGCATCACAGGGAGGGGAAGAGAAGGGGGCAGTAAGCGGGGGAGGGGCTAGGGCAGGGCAGCAGAATGGGGCGGGAGGCTCTGCGGGAGGGGCTGGAGAGCCACGGCAGGGGCTCTGCAGGAGGGGCTGGAGGTGCCATGGGTGGGGGCTGGGAGGTTCTGCAGGAGGGGCTGGAGGTGCCACGGAGGGGGCTCTGCGGGGAGGGGCTGGAGGTGCCACGGGAGGGGAGCTCTGCGCGGCAGGGGCGGGAGGTGCCACGGGCGGGGGGGCTGGGAGGCTCCGCGGGAGGGGCTAGAGGTGCCGCGGGGAAGGGCGGGAGGCTCTGCAAGGGAGGGCCGGGAGGTGCCACGGGTGGGTGGGGGTGGAGGCGCCACGGTTACCTTCACGGCCGCAACGCAGGCTTCCTCCAGGCGGCGCTGGGTCTCAGGGGGCAGCAGGGGCTCCTGCTCATGGGCGCTGAGCAGCGGGGCGATGTCCAGCCGCCCCAGCACCTCCCTGGGGGCAGGCACAGCCATGGGGGCAGGGCGGCTACATGGGTCATGTAGCCCCCCGCCCAGTGCCAGCGCATGGGGGCCAGTGCCAGGGCCCACCCCTCCCCCCGCACGCCAGTGCACCCCACTGCAAGGCCCCGCCCCCCTGCTCTCCTAGTGCCAGGTACCAGCCCCAGAGCCCCACCCTCCAGTGCCGGGTCCCAGCGCCCCCAGCGCCTGACCTGGGATAGGTGTTGCTGTGCCAGTCCAGGAGGAAGTAGAGCTCGGCGATGGAGAGGCTGGCCTGGCTGAGGCTGCCCAGCAGCCGGGCCAGCGCCCGGTGGTAGCTGCAGGCGTAGACGTCCAGGGCCTGGTACTCGGGGGGGTAGGCCGGCAGCAGGTGGCTCCGGACGGCGCCCAGGTCCTCCACCAGGCAGCGGCTCAGGCGCTCCACCTGCCCCGCCAGGGGGCCGCCCTCCGCGCACTGGCCCAGCCGCTCGCCCACCACCCGCTCCACCGCCTCGGCCCACTGGCGGCGCATGGCCCGGGGCCGGAGCCCCCCGGCGCCGCCCCCCGGAGCCGCCCGGCACCGCCGGTCCGCCGCCTCCTCCTGCTCCACCACCTGCACCACCTGCTCCAGGGGCGGGTGGGCGCTGCGGGCCGCCAGGGCCTCGGCCAGCACGGCCCACAGCTCCTGCAGCAGGGCCTCGTAGAGCAGCGCCACGTCCTTGGCCTTGCGGCTGCCGGCCTGGCCACCCAGCCCGGCATCGCCCGCCGGGGCCTCCTGCCCGCACTCCGCCTCCAGCTCCAGGATCTGCTCGTCGGCCGCCGGCAGCTCCCGCCGCTGGATCAGGGTCAGGATCTCCAGCACTGCGGGCAGCAGAGCTGAGCGGTTAGCGCGCACCTGGTGGGGAAGGGAGCCCACGGCCCGGCAGGGCTGGCAGGGGCTGCGGGCAGGAGTGAGGGGCATCAGCAGGGCTGGGGGGCAGGGGCTGTGGGCGGGAGTGAGGGGCATCAGCAGGGCTGGGGGGCAGGGGCTGGGGGATAGGAAGGAGCAGCGTTGGCAGAGCTGAAGGGGGGTAGGGGTGAGCAATGAGGCTGGTAACTGGCGTGAGGGGGGTGAGGGATCAGGAGCACAGCACATGGCCCAGCACCGGGAGGGGGGGAAACGGCCCTGCCCAGCTCTTGGCATCTACTACCAAGCGGGCAGGCTGGGGGACAGACAGGAAGGGGCGCTCGCCCAGCGGCACAGCCTGGGGCAGGGGAGCCTTTCTCCGGGCACAGGGAGGCAGGCTGGGCTCTCGGGTGGCCTCTGCCCGCGACCTGCATCTGCCCTCACCTGCGGCAGGACCCTCCGGGCCGGGAAAGGGGCACCCAGCCCCACACGGCCCCGGAAGAGCCAACACCGGGGCTGCCCTCTGCTTCCCCCATCCTGCCTGCTCTGATGGCCCGGCTCTGCTCCGGGCCAGCTCCTGCGCCCACCAACCCTGCCCCCAGCAGGACAGACCCTCCCGGGGCAGCACCCGCGGCACCCGGCCCCTCGGGCGCCCTGCAGGGGACTGTCCACTGGATTCCCACGCCCGGCCCTGCAGGCGCGGAGGCCGGGGGCGAAGCAGGCCTGCGGGTGGGCGCCAGAGGCTGGCTTCCCAGATCTGCAGCCCGTGACGCGGGACTTTCCAAGGGTTCCCAACCCAGACTTCACGCCCCTCCTCTCTCAGCGCAGAAGGGCCCCCAGGCACCCACGGGATCGGAACCAGGAACCAGCTGGTTTTAAAGCAGAGACGTGGGGGATTTGCATCTCAAAGGAGCAATAGGGGAGCGGTGGCTGGGTTGGGTGCCCTGGGGCCGGACGCTGGGCTGTCTGGGGAGACAGGGAGGCTCCAGCCAGCTGAGCCGGGAGAGGAGGGGGGGCAGATGATAAGGAACCTGCCCACAACTGGCTGTTCTAGGCCCGAGGGCCAGTTATCTGCCCATTCCCCATCAGGCCTTGCTCCCCACAGCCCTGAGCGTGGGGCTGGATCCCCCCCGCCTTGCTGGCCCCCCACAGGCTGAGCCCCAGGGAGGCGCCCGTCCCATGCAGACAGCTGTGGCCCGTGCCAGCCGCGCTGCCCCCGCCCGTAGATCTGGGGCTTTGCCACCAGGGTGGCCACCCCACCCCGTTCCTAGGTCTGGAGCTCTGCTCCCAGGGCCAGGCTCCCCCCTACAGAGCAATGCCCTGCTGCCAGCCCAGCTGTGGGGACAGCCCGCAGTGCAGGCAGGGAGACTCATGGGCAGGGAGACACATGGGCAGGGAAACTGAGGCAGGGGGACACAAGAGCCAGGGGCAGAACCCAGGAGCCCTGGCTCCCAGCTCTGCCGATCCAACAACTAGACCCCGCTCCCTTCCCAGAGCCAGGAGAAGCCCACGGGCTGGGAGCGTGCCACAGCCAGTCTGTGCACAATATGCCCTCTGATGGGCCCTCTCCACGGTAGCGCCGGGCCAGACCCTGGCACCCAAGGGCTGGACTCCCCAGCAGGGAGGGAGGGGCTCCTGGGAGGGGGCAGAGGGGCTGTGGGGCAATGCCTCATGGGGGAGGGGAAGGGCAGATCTGTGGCGCCCCCACCGCCGAGGGGACAGCCCAGGGGAGGGGGCGCCCGGCGGGGCCCATCGGGCAGGCTGGCTCCCTGGGATTGGGGCCGTCCCCGGGCACCCCCCCCCAGCACATGCCGGCTCCCCCCAGCCGCAGCCCGGTGCCCCCGTGCCGGCTCACCTGACAGAGGCTCTCTGGCCTTGGCGACCGTCTGCACCTCCTGGGCGCCGGGCACCGGCTCCGGGGCCTCGGGGGGGCTGGGCTTGTCGGCCAGCGACGCCCGGCGCGCCCGGCTCCCCAGGCCCAGCTTGAGGAAGGACATGCGCTTGGCGGGCTCGGGGACGCCCTCGCGCTCGGCCGGGCAGCTCTCCGGCCCGCCCGGGCTCTCCCTCCGGCGCCCGTTGAAGCGCTGGAGGAGGCTGAAGTCCTCGGAGCAGCGCCGCGCCGTCCGCGCCGTCGGCACCTGCGGCTCCCCCTCCAGCAGGCGGCCCAGGAAGGAGCGCCGCTCGGGGGCCTTCTCCTTGCCCGCCCCCTTCTTGGCCTTGCCCAGCCGGAAGGGGGACAGGCCCACCAGCTTCTCCAGCGTCGCCCGGCGCCGGTAGTGCCCCTCCAGGCTCCCGGTAAAGAGGTCGCGCGCGAAGCCTCGGCCCTCTTCCTCCTCCTCCGCCTCCTCTTCCTCCTCCAGGAAGGGGTTCTGGTCGCCCAGGGAGGAGTCGCCTGAGTTCTCCGCCAAGTCCTCCTCGAAGGGGTTGGTGCTGCTCTCCTTGCCCAGGATCAGCTGCCCGGGGCTGCCCGCCGCCCCGTTGGCCTTGGCCATCTTCAGCTTGTAGGGGTTCTTAAGGACCGGCATGGCCGCCACTGCCCGGCACCTGGCAACGCAGGACAGGGTCAGGCTCCGAGCCCGTCGCAGGCCCCGTGCCCCATCGTGCGTGCTGGGGGCCCTGTATCACACCCCCTGCACCCCACTGCACGTCCTGTACTCCGTATCACACCCCCTGTACCCCACTGCACGTCTTGTACCCTGTATCACACCCCCTGCACCCCATTGCACGTCCTGTACTCCGTATCACACCCCCTGCACTCCAGCGCACGTCCTGTACCCTGTACCACACACCCTGTACCCCATCACGTCCTGTACCCCGTACCACACCCCTACACCCCATTGCATGTCCTGTACCCCATATCCCACCCCTGTACCCCATATCCCACCCCTGTACCCCACCGCACATCCTATACCCCGTATCACACCCCTGCACCCCATTGCATGTCCTGTACCCCACACCCTGTACCCCATCACATGTCCTGTACCCTATATCCCACCCCCTGTACTCCATCGCACGTCCTGTACCCCATATCACAGCTCCTGAACCCCACTGCACATCCTGTGCCCTGTATCACACCCCTGGTACCCCATCGCATGTCCTTCACCCCATATCACATCCCCGGTATCCCACTGTGTGTCCTGTACCCCATATCACATCCCTGGTATCCCACTGCATGTCCTGTACCCCTCATTATGTACCACACATCATACACACACACCCTGTACCCCCATTTCCCAGCATGCCCCACCTCACACTGTGTACGTCGCCAGGCACCCACTCTACCTAACCCACACTGGGCACCCACCTCGGATCTCCCTGGCACACCCACCCCACTCCCTGTGCCCCGCCCCACCCCCGACACCCTGCTGTGCCCAGAGCCCGCCCCCCCCCCACACACTGCGTGTTAGCCGGGTGACCATCAAGCCAGGGAAGCGAGGAAATGCCGGGCCTTTGCCCCATGCCCCCCCCGGGCACAGAACCTCCCCCACCCCCACGGTGCCCCACAACCGCAGGCCGAGCCCCCGCCGGGAAAACTCTCCCGGCACGTGGCCCGGGCTGCACACGCTGAGGGAGGCAAACTCCCGCAGGTGGCGTCTCTGCCAGTCTCACCCCGGCGCGGGGGCCCGGTGCTCAGTCCCACCAGCCAGCACCCCCTCCCGGCGGGCAGAGCTATTTGCCAGGAGCAGCCACGGGGGAAGGGGGGGGGCAGTCCACAATCCCCAGGGCTTGGTTTGGCTCTGGAAAGACCCAGGTAAAAACCAAATCTTTTCTGTGCCTCTGCCCCCCCACCAGCTGTCTCGGGGTGGGGTTTGACCCGTGGGCCTTCACCCAGACTGTGGGCACTGGCGTGGCAACCCGCACGGCTAGGAGAAGCGCTGGGTACACAGGCTGGCCAGGGGCGCCCAGCCCGGCTGTGTCTCTTCCCCACCCACGAGGGGGCTGCTACCCTGTGCGGTGCTCCCCGGCGAGATGGGATGCCGGTGGACAGGGAAATCTAGGCCCATAGGACCAGCCAGACTGGGACAAACCAAAGGTCCATCTAGCCCAGGGTCCTGTCTTTCGACAGTGGCCATCAAGGGATCCTTCCCTGTCCCCCATTCGCAGCATCTGACAAAGCGAGGCTAGGGACACCGTCCCTGCCCAGCCTGGCTAATAGCCACTGATGGACCTAACCTCCACGAATGTATCTAGCTCTTGTTGGAACCCTGTTCTAGTCTTGGCCTTCACACCATCCCCTGGCGAGGAGTTCCACAGGTTGGCAGTGTGCTGTGTGCAAAATACTTCCTTTGGTTTGTTTTATACCTGCTGCCTATTCATTTGAGACGAGCGTCAATAGCACTTCCTTATTTGCTCTCTCCACACCAAACGTGGTTTCATAGATCTCAATCAGACCCCTTATCAGCTCTTTCCCGAGCTGAAACTCCCTGTTTTATGAACCTCTCCTCGTACAGCAGCTGCTTCGCATCCCTCATCATGTTTCTCACCCTTTTCTGAACCTTTTCCCAATTGCAATGAGGCAGGGTTGCCAAACCACAGAAATTTCATTTACGGACAAAATGGGAACAATTTACAGACAGACATTTTTTTACGGACATAATTTTTATACTATATTAGGACGACATAAATAGCCAAGAGTGAAAAATAATCATTGTCATTCATTCAGCTCAGCACACAATTCCTCTTTGGTCTTGTTTGCTACAACCTTTTTAATCATTTCCGATTAAAATTTCCGCTGCTGCACAGTAACATGGCTGAAGCAGCACCGAAGAAATTTAATTGCTATAGAATAATTGCTGGGTTTTGAAATGTTATTGCACTTCTACGAAATTTACGGACACCTACTTTTTTTTTTTTTTTTTACGGACTTTATGGACAGGTCCAATTTCGGCTAATTTTTTATGGACTTGTGATGGCACGTCGGGGTTCCCCCCGATCCTGCACCCCCGTAGCAGCCAGAACAGACTCCACCACCCAGTAGAACAGAGGGGGTTTATTGCTTCTCCAGGATCCAGCACGGCACAGCCGTGATGTGGTTACAGGAGTCAGTGCCAGGATGCCTCAGACCCCTTGGGTTAGGGGGTCTGTCGCCCCCTCAACCCTCAGCACCCAGCTTATTCTGTTCCCTTCATGTACCCCAGCCAGAAACTGCCTCGCTCCCAGACCCTGCCCCCCCCCCAGCCAGGTGGCCGTCTCCTCCTCCCTCCCTTTGTCTCTCCCCTGGGAAGAGCCTTGTTATCTGCTCGAGCTGGGACTAGGTGTCTGGGCCAATACACACGGGGCGGCCCGTGAGTATAGGCCGACTCGGCCGTCGCCTAGGGCGCCGTCTTCAACGGGGCGCCCCATGATGACGTCACGCCATTGACGGCCGTGCAGGCGGGGGGCGCCGATCATGCGTTCCGCCTGGGGCGCCAGCTGCCGTAGCCCGCCTCGGGCCGCCCCTGAATACACATATGGGTGAGTCAGTGGGAATCACACATCCCAACGCAGGGGAACCCCGGCTTACAGAGCAGACAGCCCCCCCACTACATCACAGGACTGTCCGTAAATGTACTGACGGTTGGCAACCCTGCAATGAGCTCAGGTTTCGAGATGGGGCGGCCATGTCTGTGCGCAGGTCTCCAGGTGGCGTCCGATGGGTTGGGACACAGGCCGCGTGTTGTAGTCTCGATCCCTTGCTTAACGAGTCCAACCTTCCGCTGGCGTTTCCGACGGTCGCTGCGCACAGAGGGGAGTTTTCGGAGCACTGCCCACAGTGACTCCAGGAGCTCTCTTTTGGGTGGAAGCAGCTAACGGGCTGGGCAGAGTGTGGGAGAGTGGTTTCCAATGGCATCACTTTGCATTTATCAACGTTAACATTTATCTGCCACTTTCTCGCCCAGCCCCCTGGCTCGGGGAGCTCCCCGTGGAACTCTTCGCAGTCTGCTTTGGACTTTGCTGCCGTGAGCAGCTTAGTATCAGCTGCATGGTTCATCCCCGTGCACTACCCCATTTCCCAGACCTCTTGTGAACGTGGCAAACAGGACGGGTCCCAGGAGAGACGGCTGGGGGACCCCACTAGTTACCTCTCCACATTCTGGAAACTGAGCATTTATCCCTACCCTTTCTTTCCTATCAGTTACGGATGACTGGCGTGGAAAAAGTGAAAAAAAGAAAAGTGATTGACTTATTCCCACAATATAAGAACTAGGGGTCATCCAATGAAATGAATAGGCAGCAGGTTTAAAACAAACCAAAGGAAGTTTGACAAAGCCCTGGCTGGGTTGATTTAGTTGGGATTGGTCCTGCCTAGAGCAAGGGGCTGGACTTGATGACCTTCTGAGGTCTCTTCCAGCTCTATGATTCTATGATAAGTTTTTCTTCACTCAGCGCACAGACAACCTGTGGAACTCCTCGCCAGAGGATGTGGTGAGGACTAGGACTTTAACAGGGATTCAAAAAGAGCTTGATAGATTCATGGAGGTTAGGTCCAAATGGCTATTAACCAGGATGGGTAGGAATGGTGTCCCTAGCCTCTGTTTGTCTGGAAATCAGACACAGGAGAGGGATCATGTGAGGATTCCCTGTTGTGTTCCCTCCCTCTGGGGCATCTGGTATTGGTCACTGTGGGCAGACCGGACACTGGGCTAAATGGACCTTTGGTCTGACCCAATCCGGCCATTCGGATGTTCTTATCCATGAAAGGACCTTCCTTTGTATCCCAAGACAACTTACTTTGCTTAAGAGCCTTTGCTGAGGGACCTTGTCAAAGGCTTTCTAGAAATCTAAGTGCACTATCTCCACTGGATCCCCCTTGTCCACATCTTTGCTGACTCCCCACAAAGAACTCCAGCAGACTGGTGAGGCAGAATTTCCCTTTACAGAAACCGTGTTGACTTTTCCCCAATAACCCTTCTGGCAACTTTATTCTTTGCTGGAGTTTCAACCAGGTTGCCTGGTTCTGAAGTTAGGAATTTCCCGGATCACCCCGGGAGCCCTTTTTAAACACCGGCATCGCATTAGCGATCTTCCAGTCCTCTAGTACAGACGCGAATAGGAGCCGTTCTACCATTTCGTGGGTGGGTTCCTTCAGAATTCTTGGGTGAGCCCGTCTGACCCCAGCGGCTTATTCCTGCCTGGTGTATCTGTTCGTTCCCAAACCTCCTCCAACCACACCTCACTCTGGGACAGCGCCTCCGACCTGGCCCCTCCAAAGAACGGCTCAGCTTTGGGAATCTCCCCCGTCCTCAGCTCTGGAGACGGATACAAAGAATTCTCCACCACGCCCTTATCTTCCTTGAGTTCCTCTGTAGCCTCTCAAGCAGCCAGGGGCTCTGCCGGTTGTTTAGCAGAGCAGACTTCCTGCTTCTGAAGGACTCTCAAAAAAATTAATTATGACACATGGAACCTCTCCAGTCCGGCACTCTCAGAACCGGCGACATCCGTGGCCCGGCAGGATGCGAGTTAGCCAGATGTCCACTTATCGTGGGTGTGGCCGAGTTTCCCGCGGCCCCATAAAGTTTGTTTACAGCCACCAGGCCTTGGCTCTCAGTGCTCTGTGCTGATTTCACTCAAATTGGGCCTGAAATGTCCTCTAATTGCTCAGCAAGCCATGCAAGTGTTGGTAATGCCGCTAGTTAATATAGATCTCCTGTGGTTCGGCAAATTCTCTGGTTCGGCACCGGTCAGGTCCCCAGGGTGACAGACGAGAGAGGTTCCACCTGCACTTTTTACTTTTGGAGTCTTTGGCTAGTTGTTCTTCAAACTCCCTTCTGACCTTCCTAAGTATATTTTTACACTTGCCAGAATGTAAGCTCCTTTCCATTTCCCTCACTAGGATTTACCGTCCACTCCTGCCTTTTTGCCTCTTGTTGCTTCTTGTACTTGGTTGCTTAGCCCCAATTTCAGCTGAGCCACTCTTCCGGTGTCTTTAAAACATTTCCATGCAGTTTGCAGGCATTTCACTTTTGGCTCCGTGCCTTTTCCTCTCTGCTTATGAACTTTGGCGTCCTTCCCCCTTTCTGGAATTGTCCCCACGTTGGGCTGCACTGGCATTTCCCCCGCCCTGGGAGGTGAACAGATTTTGGCGCTGCCTTCGCATCCCACAGACGCGCACGGGGCAGGAGGAAAATGGCCCCTCTAGCCCCCTGGAGCGCACACCTGGTCCCCGTGAGAAAGGGTTTGCGGCAGGGGTGACTCTAAAGCAAGCCGCTCCCTCGATGCCGCCCCCTCTCCACAGCACGCAGCCGCCCGGGTCCCAATGTGCCATACAAAGCCGGCTGGTGTCGCTAACTCCATGTCGCGGGAGGGGAAACTGAGGCACAGAGGGGCAAAGCGTGTACCGCAGCAGAACCAGGGCCAGGTCGAAGGCTACGCTGAGCACAGTTGTCTCCACATGCAGCGTCTGTCCCCGAGCAACCCCCCGCGTTACAGGGTGGATTTGTACCGGTGCAGCAACACCGGGCCAAAGGCACAAGACTGCTCCCTCCCCACCTCTTTGCGAGGGCCCCTGCCCCCGCTGGGCTGAGCCCTGTTAGCTGCGCCGGGCCGTGTGCCGTGTGTAGACAAACTCACGCTCCAGAGCAAAACCAAGCCCAGGCGCTCCCCCCCCCGGGGCCATACGGGCGGGGGGAGGGAGGGTCCTGGCGCATTGCCCCTGGCTAGGCAGGGCCTAGTCACACCTGTCGAACGGGTCAAGTCGCCCCTGTAGACAAATAATTTCCTGGGACAAAGCAAAGGGCCCAGGGGCCCGTCCAGCCGAGCAGCAAAAATCTGCACCCGCTGGAGGGGGGGAGAGCGGGTCACACGAACCCTTGTACCGGAGAGCAAGAGACAAACTAAATAGACAGGCACATCCCCTCACCCCCTTCTCGCCCCCCCCAGCCTTCTCCGTGCCCCCTCCATGTCCCCCTGCACCTCCGGCCTTCTCCGTGCCTCCTCCATGTCCCCTGCACCTCCAGCCTCCGTGCCTCCTCCATGTCCCCTCTGCACCCCCCAGCCTTCTCCATGCCCCTGCACCCCAGCCTTCTCCATGCCCTTCTGCACCCCCAGCCTTCTCCATGCCCCTGCACTCACCTTCTCCGTGCCCCCTCCATGCCCCTGCACCTCCAGCCTTCTGCCCCTTCTGTACCCCCAGCCTTCCCTCCATGCCCCCTGCACCTCAGCCCTCATTCCTCATGCCCCCCTGCACCCCAGCCTTCTCCTGTGCCTCCATGCCCCTGCACCTCCAGCCTTCTCCGTGCCCCCTCCATGCCCCCTGCACCTCCAGCCTTCTCCGTGCTCCCTCCATGCCCCCTGCACACTCCAGCCTTCTCCATCTCCCCTCCATGCCCCTGCACCTCCCCTTCTCCATGTACCCCCTCTTTCTCTGCACCCCAGCACTTCTCCATGGCCCCTGAACCCTGACCTTCTCCATGGGGCCCCCTCTGCACCTCGCCCCCAGGGACAGTGGGGGCTGGGGCACCTGATTCCCCACAAGGACTGAGGTGGGGCTGGGGCTGGATCTCACTCCAGGGAGCGTGGGGGTTGGATTCCCATTCCCCTGGCTGCAGCCTTCTCCTCACCCATGCACGACACCGGCCCAGCCTCGGGCTAGCCTGCGTACTCGCCAATCGTCTCCTCACATGTGACTGCAAACGTCGAGCCCCAGCCTTCTAGCCCCCATCTAACTGCAAAGCTCTTCCTGGCCGCTACACTCGCCACCTGGGCCGCTTCTCGCCCAGAGGGGCAGCCGCCTTGGCCCGGGTCGGGCGGGCAAAGGGGCTGGATTCTGCCGGAGCTGTTGGCAAGGGCAGGCCGCTGGCTCTCCAGGCCCTTCCCCGCCCCGGGGAGCTGAGCCGTGCCTCAGTTTCCAAGGGACACGGCCCTCCAGGCCTTCCCAAGCCCAGCAAAGTGCTGCTCCCTGGGAGCAGAGCAAACACCCAGGGCCCTGTGCTCAAGCCGGCAGAGACCAGCAGATTTGCTCCCCCAGAGCCAGGCCTGAGCTCAGGACTTTGCCTGGCCCTGCCCGCAGGAACCGTGGCACCAGGCCCAGGACAGCCTTGCCCCGTCAAGCCACTCGCAGCCCAGCAACCCACCCGGCCCCACGGACTGGGGCAGGGGGGTGAGGTGCATCCCTGGCCACTGCCTGTGTCGGGGTCCAGCCCAGGGGAATCCACGGTGATGCCCACAGGCACGGCCTGGGTGCACGCCAAGCTCCAGCTCACCAGGCCACGGCTCCACCATTCCTGTGCCAGGCCATAGTTTGTCCGTGCGGGCTCTGGTGTACAGGGCGTGCGAGGGGCAGCCACTGCAACCGGGAATCCCGGCAGGGGAGGGGGCTCTGGTGCACGGGGCGTGCGAGGGGCAGCCACTGCAACCAGGAATCCCGGCAGGGGAGGGGGCTCTGGTGCACGGGGCATGCGAGGGGCAGGCACCACGGGACCTGACTCCTTGCCCTTGGCACGAGTGCACTGGGCCCTGCACCAGCTGTGCACCTGGAGGAAGGGAAGAGCAAAGTGCACCCAGGCGAGCCCCCAGTCCCCTGTGCCCGGGAGCTGCTGCTCCCCTGGGAGGCTCTGGGCTCCCCAAGGCCGGGGAGGGAGTGGGGGGTAAATGGAGCTGGTGCCATTGGGGAAAATGGACTCAAGGGGCCAGTCCTGGTGCTGCAGACCTCGAGACCCCTGGACCCCAGGCGGGTACAGAGCCCCCCCCCCCCACACACACACACAGCCCCCCCGTGCCCACACCCAAGGCAGCACAGAGCCCCCTGCCGAGCCGCAGCGCCCCCCGGAGGGCCCCCAGCCCCGAGCGGGAGGGGGGCAGCCCCCGGCCCGGCCCCTCGGGACCCAGCGCCGGTACCTGGCTCCGCATGGCGCTGCTGCAGGTGGCTACCGGGCGCCGCCGCTCGCCCCCGTCCTTTGCCCTGGCGGCCCGGCCCGGCCCCGCTCCGCCCTCCCGGGGGCAGGGGGCAGGGCAGGGCGGGAGCCGCCCGCGGATCATTCCCGGTGCTTACACCCAGCCCCGCGCCCGCGTGTTGGGGGGACATTGCTGGTCCCGGGGCCCATGTGCCCCGGGGGGGGGGCAGAAGCATCACTGGCCCAGCATGGCCGCAAAGGGGCCCTAGATGGGGGGGGCTGTTTTCCCCAGGGTCAGCCCCCCCCTCGGGCCGGGGCGCGCTCGGAATTCCTCCCCGGGGAGGGTCGGAGCCAGAAAGTTTGGGCCCCCGGCTGGACGCGATAAGGATCCGCAGAGCCGGCGCCTCCTGCTGATTGCACAAGCTGCTGCCTCCTGGGAACAAGCAACCCGGTGGGGACCACGCCCCCCAACTCCGCCCTGCTCTAACCACTAGCCCCCACTTCCCTCCCAGAGCTAGGCAGAGAACCCAGGAGTCCTTGGGCCCAACCTCCTGCTCTAACCACTAGCCCCACTTCCCTCCCAGACCTGGGCAGAGAACTCAGGAGTTTGCTCTAACCCCTAGACCCCACTCCCCTGTAACCTCTAGACCCCACTTCCCTCCCAGACCTGGGCAGAGAACTCAGGAGTTTGCTCTAACCCCTAGACCCCACTCCCCTGTAACCTCTAGACCCCACTTCCCTCCCAGACCTGGGCAGAGAACTCAGGAGTTTGCTCTAACCCCTAGACCCCACTCCCCTGTAACCTCTAGACCCCACTTCCCTCCCAGACCTGGGCAGAGAACTCAGGAGTTTGCTCTAACCCTAGACCCCACTCCCTGTAGACCCCACTTCCCTCCCAGACCTGGGCAGATAACTCAGGAGCCCTGGCTCCCAGCCCCCCTGCTCTAACCACTGCACCCCACTGCCCTCTCAAAGCTGGGCAAAGAACCCAGCAGGCCTGGCTCTGAGCTCTTCCCCTTTAACCAATTGACCCCACTCTCCTAAGGCAAGAAAAGAACCCAGGCGTTTTGGTGCCAGTCCCCGGCACTGCCTGCTCTAACCACTAGTCCCCACTCCCCTCGTAGGGTGCAACTGTGGAGTCAGCCTATGGGTCTGAGAGCCCTCAGCCGGCTGGTGAGCAGTGCTGCCGGCGCTCCCTCCCTGCCGAGCCGGCCCGGGGGCCTGGAGGCCAGCAAAGCTGTGGGGAACCCCGGCGCGAACCCGTTTCCCAGCCAAGCCCGGGATTTCGCATTGAAACCTCGGCCGTGCCCCCCTTGGGTGGGTGTGACCCGGGCTACTGCAAATCCCCCAGCCCCATGGGGCTCGGGAGCATGCGCCATGCCCCGGGGTGCCCCATGGAGACTTGCAGACAGAGGGGGAGCCAGGCTGCCCCTCGGCAGCTCCCTGCCCGTCTCAGGCCGTGCCCCTTTGATGCCAGCCTGTGGGGCTGGCCCCGTGTCCGGACAGCGCCTCCCAGCAGCAGGACAGGAGCCGGGCTGGCACGGCACTGGGGCCCACGGGGGTGAGTCACATCCCCAAGCTCCGGAGGCGTCAGCAGAGACCAGGAAATGACCCCCGGGCGGGCTGGAGGGCTGCGGATGGCAGGAAACGGGTCTGTCTCCCTTTGTGTCCAGCCAGGGCCCAGGCGGAAGCAGGGGATGGGGCAGGGTGGGCAGCCCCTGAGGGCAGCACCAGGAGCGGGGAGGCAGGGCCTGGCAGCGGGGGGAGCACGTGCCTGCAGGAGGAAGGTCTGGGGTCCATCGCCTGCTGTCCCAGCCCTGTTCTATCATGGGGGGACCTGGGCTTGCTCCTGGAGGCTGCGGCACCCCATAGCATCAGGCGAATGCGCTCCCCCGCCCCTCTGCTCCCGGCCCTTTCCCAGGGGCCCCGCACAGGACACTGGGGGGCTCTGAGCCCCTCCTGCTGACAGACCAGAGGAGCTGGGGCAGACCAGGGCCTAAAGGACAGTCTGGGGCAGAGCCCAGGGACAGAGGCCAAACGGGGCACCCAGGAGAGGGCAGCAGACATGCAATTGGATGGGTTCTCTGCCCACTCTAGGAGAGGTGTGAGGTCTAGTGGTTAGAGCAGTGAGCTGGGAGCCAGGACTTGGAGGGTTCTCTCCCTGCTCTAGGAGAGGTGTGAGGTCTAGTGGTTAGAGCTGGGAGCCAGGACTTGGGGTTCTCTTCCTGCTCTAGGAGAAGTGTGGGGTCTAGTGGTTAGAGCTGGGAGCCAGGACTTGGGGGTTCTCTTCCTGCTCTAGGAGACATGTGGGGTCTAGTGGTTAGAGCTGGGAGCCAGGACTTGGGGGGTTCTCTCCCTGCTCTAGGAGAAGTGTGGGGTCTGAGGTGGTTAGAGCTGGGAGCCAGGACTTGGGGGTTCTCTTCCTGCTCTAGGAGACATGTGGGGTCTAGTGGTTAGAGCTGGGAGCCAGGACTTGGGGGGTTCTCTCCCTGCTCTAGGAGAAGTGTGAGGTCTAGTGGTTAGAGCTGGGAGCCAGGACTTGGGGGTTCTTGCCTTGGCACACTGTGACAAGGGGGCACTGACTGCCTGAAGGTGAATTGGGGCTGGTGGGTGCCAGGTTCCTGGCTTGGCTTCTTGCCCTTCTGCGGGGGCTGGGTGAGTCCCAAGGTCAAACTGTGCTTTAGCCCTGGAGGGGGATGGGTGGAGCAGGGGCAGAGGGCTGAGGCAGGTGCTGGCTGGGGTGGGCACAGAGGCTCATGGGGGCATGTCCAGTTCAGAAGACACCAGGGGGGCACTGTTTCCTTCACGGGGCCCCAGAGGGGCAGCGGTAAGGCAGGGCCAGTGGATCCAGCCGGGGAGCTGGGCCCCCACGCCAGGGGCTGGCCCAAGATCAGGGCCCCCACTCCTGGGCCAGCTGCTCTTGGGGCTCGCCGGGACGGTGAAGGCAGGGGAAAGACTTTTGGCTCATTCCCATTCACTCGGCACCAGCCCCGGCCTACGCAGCTCCGGCTTCCCCGGCACCAGCTCCAGCTGCCCAGGGCGGCAGGACACATGCCTAGCACGGGCTCTGGATCCCCCTACCAGCAGGGCATGTACCCTGCCCCCTGCCCAGTGACCCTGACATACCCCACTGTGGCTCCCTGCTGTGGGGGGCAGTGAGAGCGAGTGGTTAGAGCAGGGAGCTAAGCCACCAGGACTCCCAGGTTCCGATTCCTGGCTTAGCCCCTGTCCTCCTGGGTGACACTGGGCAGTTCCCCGTGCCTCAGTTTCCTCTCCAATGGGGCCACCCCTGCCCAGCATCTGTGGGCCCCCCAGCTGGAGGGACGGGCGGGGAATGGTGTCAGGAGCTCCTGGGGAGTCGGAGCCCCGCACGCCCCCTTACCGTGCTCCGTCGGTGACTCTGGGGCTCACTCCATCGCCTGCCAGCCGGGACTCAGTCACACTCACCAGTGGCTCCGTAAGGAGCTGGACGCCTGGAGGAGATGGAGGGTGTCGGGAGGGGGGTTTCCTGAGAGGAAGCCCTTCCCTGCGGCCCTGGCTGGCAGCCTCCCACGCAGCAGCCGGGTAATCACCGGTTGTGCTGGCCTGGGGAGACAGCACCGATATCTGTCTGGAGAGCAGCTCGCGCCCCAAGTCAGCATGGGGCCTGGGCACCAGGGGGCACCTCCAGGGGGCTGGCGTCAGTGGGGGGGCTGCAGATCTGGATAGGGTCTGGCTGGGTCTTCAGCACACCCCCCCCAAGATCTCTGGCCCCCCCAGGATCTTCAGCCTCCCCAACCCCCAGGATCTCCACCCCTTCCCCAGGATCTCCAGCCCTCTCCAGGATCTCCAGCCTCCCACCCCGCCCCAGGATCTCCAGCCTCCCGCCCAGGATCTCCAGCCCCAGGATCTCTGGCCCTCTCCAGGATCTCCAGCCTCCCCACCCAGGATCACCACACCCTCCCCAGGATCTCCAGCCCCCCAGGATCTCCACACCTCCCCAGGATCTCTGACCCTCCCCAGGATCTCCACACCCTCCCCAGGATCTCTGCCCCCCCCAGGATCTCCACACCCTCCCCAGGATCTCTGGCCCTCCCCAGGATCTCCACACCCTCCCCAGGATCTCTGGCCCTCTCCAGGATCTCCAGCCTCCCCCGCCCCAGGATCTCTGGCTCCCAAGGGGCTGTGCCGCGTGCCAGGCTGGCACACAGGGAAGCAGCAACAGGTCACAGGGGGATCCTGGCACCGACCCGCTGCCAGAAACGCCTCCGTCTCCAGCCTTAGGCCAGGACGGGCCTTTGCCCCCCGGTGCTGCCGGGAGGCTGGGGCAGACCTGCCCCCTCTGCCGCCCCCGTCCGTGGGCTTCACGCGCTCTGTGCCCGCCCAGGTGTCCACCGGCAGCCCACGCGGCTGGCACAACAGCCCCGCTCGGCCCCTCTCCGGCTCTCCCACATTAATTGTCGTGCCAAGGGGCCCTGGCCTGGCCCCTGCTCTGCTGGGGGGTACAGGCCGAGGACAAAGGAAGCATGGTGGCCCAGCAGCCTGTCCCTCCGCCCAGGCCAGGCAGAACGCCTCCTGCTTGCCCACAGGGGGCCAGCCCAGCACTCAGGTTCCCGAGGGGCGTGGGTGGGGTCCCAGCATTGGCAGCAGAGCGGGTGGGCAGAGGGCGCCTCGTGAAGGCCCCAGTGGGGCAGAGATGGGCTTTTCCCAGCCGCAGGGAACAAGACCCCCCCCAGCCAGGTTCCCACCTGCTCCCCCACATCATGCGACTCCCCTCCCAGGAACCCATCACCCCCCCCCCCGGTGTCCAGCACAGAAGCCCCCCACGAGGTTGTGATGCATGAGGCACCTCCCTGAGCAGAGCCCCCCAATCCCCACCTCGCTGGGGGGGCAGGTGCCCTGCCTTTGGCTGAAGGAGACTCGCCGCCGTGTGGCGGGCCCCTGACACACAGGCCCACCCAGGGCTGCGGGTTTTGCTCAGGGGTTGGCCCTGAAAGCAGAGGTTGGCCCTGAAAGCCCAGACACCGGGTCTTCGCCGGGTGCCCCCGCGGGCAGCGCTTCCAGCCGGCAGAACACACTGGGAACCCCCGGCCCCTTCAGCGGCGCTGGGCCTGGCCTGGTGGGGAGGGGAGGGGCAGATTAGCCACGAGCCCAACCGGGTCCACGCCCAGGGGCCCTGGCTGTCCAGTCGGGGTATCCCTGACCCCGTTTCCTTAGCAGGTGCAGGGAGTGCAGGCGGAAGGGGGCCCCCTTGCTCTGGCCCAGGGCCCCCCAAAATTCTAATGTGCCGGGGACCCATGGGCCATGGGAGCTACACGGAGCTGGGCCCCACGCCCAGACCTCCCCCCAGCCCCAGAGGGAAGCCCGGCACGGATGCAAGTAATTTACTGCCAAGTGGAAATCATTTGTCCAACACCCGTAGCAGGGGGGCTGGCACAGTGGGTTGAGTGGGAAGGGCAGGATGTGGGGCTGGCACAGTGGGGCAGGCCGAGATCCTCGGCGGGGCTGATACAGTGGCAGGGTCTGGCTAGAGGGCCCCGAGGTCTGCCTGGCTGGATGGGCCCCCCATCTGATGGGATGGGGCAGGGCCAGGCCAAGGGGCAGTGGGTGGCAGGTGGGGGCACTGGGCGAGGCCCCTGGTCCGGGCACAGCTCTTCTCGGGCCCCACTCAGCCGCCTTTCCCCAGCTGCCCCGCTCCGAAGGCAGCGGTGGGGAAGTAAGGGCAGCCACACGGCAACCCCCACCTCACCCGTTCCTGACCCTCTGCTGCCCCCCTGTGGCCATCCCGTGAGCACAGTAGGGGGCTGGCAGAGTGGGGCAGGCGGGGGGTTTGGGACTCCTTGCAACCCCTCCCCACAAGTCCTTTTCAGGGCAAGACCCCCGGCCTGAGAACAGCGCGCAGGCGCCCGTGGGAACAGCGACCGTCGTGCGGTCTGAAAAATCCCTTGGCCGTGAAAACGACCAAACGGGGCTGGGGGTTCGGGAAGGCCCCACCCGGGATCTTAGAGCCCCCGGGTCACCTGGGCCCATGCAGGGGGCTCTGGGCACCAACTCCCTGACCAGCCCCCGGCCCCGAGCACCCTCCGCCCCATCGGCACCCTGTTTCCTTCCCGCCGGGAACAGGGCTGCCCTGCGCGGGCCAGGCTGGGCCACCCACGTCCCAGGCTCCAAAGAGGGGAAACAGGGTACTCCCCCGATGCAGGCTGTGCAGCAGCAGTCCTGGGGCTGTTGGGGAGGGGTGTTTGCAGGGCAGGAAGGAGTGCCCCAGGCTGCCCCCTCCTAGAAAGAGGGGTTCCTCCTGATCCCCCATCCGATGCTGGAACAAACGGATAAAGCGAACGATGTCGCCAGGCCTGGAGAGAATCACGCAGGCTCCCATCTCAAACAGCACAGCCCGGGGGGGGGGCGTGTATTGCTTAGCTCAACCTCTGGACCACACAGCGGGGGTGGGTGTAATGTGATACTATTTTGAAAAAGGCTCCAGGGAGGATCCTGGCCATGAAAAGGCGAGTGAGTCTGATTTCAGAACTGGGCAAACCGTCTCAAATGACATCGCGCCGCATTGTCCGACACAGCGTCAGCATTGTGCGCTGGGGAAGAGGCACCGCGGCTTTGCCAAGGGAAATCGCGCCCCACCAATCCACTAGAATTCCCTAGGGGAGTCGAAACATGTAGCCGCGGGGGATTTTCAGAGAGCCTTTGGCAAGGTCCCGCGCGACGTAAGCTGCTGTGGGCTAAGAGCGAAGGGCCTTGGGTGGCTCAAGAGCTGGACACAAGGCAGAAAACAACGGGTAAGAAAACACGCTCCGTTTTCACAGTGGGGAGAGGTACATCGCGGGTTCCCCCCTAGTATTGTACAAGGACCGGTATTCCCTGTACGCCAGGCCCCTTGGGAGAGATTCCAGTGCCGCCCCGCTGATTAGCTCGGTTTGTGTTTCTACTGGTGGTGTACATCCAGCACATGCCTCGGTCCATAGAAAATTTATTCCGCACATGGCTGGGACCAAACATCGGCACATGGGATTAGCGGGAGTGTCGACTGGGGCTGGCGCTGTTCAGCATATGACCTGGAAAAGGGGGTGGCAGAGTCTGGTGGTGAACTGGGGGCCTGGATGACAAAACGCCAGAGGACACTCAAGGCTGATAAAGTCAAGTGATAAAGTCGGGCACCGTAACCCCGTGTATACATGCAAACTGGTGGACTATGCATGAGCTTGTACCACTCCAGAAAGAGATCTGAGAGCTGGGGTGGGGGACTCAGGCCGGCTTGCCTGGATCCGGCCCCCGAGGCTCAGGGCTCCCCCTCAGGACTGGTGTTCTTATGACGTGGGACTCTACTTGAGGTGGGATCTGGGCACCTTGTGTTCCAGGCTGGATTCTCTCTGCTGCTGCTCATCCGCCCATGATCCCCAGGTCTTCTGCAACGTCCCTGCTTCCCAGGACACCACCTGCACCCTGGCCAGGCGCCCGCCTCCCGATGGCCCAGCTGTTGGCTGTCTGGTCTCAGGGCACCAGCAGCCCGGCGAGACTGGGCTGTCCCCCCCGCCACGTGTGTCCTTTGTATGGTAACCCTCCCCAGCCGCCACCGGCTAGATCCTTCCCTATCCACCAGACAGCTCCCAACGGGCATCGGCCCAAGAGCCGGACCCCGCCCGACAGACCCCTGCCTCATCCCCATCTCGCCCATGGCCAGGTCTCTGTCCCGCCCTGGGGAGGCTGGCTGGGGGGTCTCCCAAGGCAGGGGCTCAGCCAGGGATGCCCTGGGGAGCACAATGCGCCTGTGTCTTGTGAGGAGTGCGGCGCCGTCAGTCGACACTCGGCGGACAATAGCCCCGTCTGTTGATTCACACACACACCCCCAGACAAGGGCACCAGTCGGGGGGGGATGCAGCTGGCCCAAGGCCAGACCGGCTCCCTGGAGCTCTGTGCCAGCTCCTGGGCGGATGGAGCAGCGTTGGGCTGAGACGGGGACATCGGGCCCAGGGTAGGGACCCGCCCCTCTGCGGTGCCAGGGGATCCTGCCGGGATGGGTGCTATAGGGTCGACCGCATAGGGACAATGCTGCTGGGAGGGGAGGATCCCATGGGGACGGAGCACTGGGATCCTGTGGGGATAACACTGCCAGGGGATTCCTCGGGACAGTGCACTGCTGGGGAATCCCATGAAGACAGCACACTGCTGGGGAGGGATCCCTTGGGACAGCACACTGCTGGGGTCCTCGGGGATGGTGCGCTGTGGGGGGGAATCCCTCGGGGATGGCGTGCTGACTGCCGCTGGGGATGCCACGTTGCTGGGTGTGGGTGGGAGACCTTCAGGGACAGCACCCATGAAGCTGGGACCCACCCGTCCGGGAGCTGTAGGTTGTCCCTGCGCCCATCGCTGCCAAGCCCCTCCACTCTCTTCACCCACTGCCCCCATGCCTGAGTCTCCCCCAGGGCCGTCTTCCCTGCAGCCCAACCCTAACTCCGTGAGCCCGCCCTCCCCTCCCCCGCCCTGCTCCGTGGCTGGGGGCTCTGTGGGGCAGGGATTCCCTCGCTCTGGGTCCCGTCAGCACTGGTCTCAGTCGGGCTCTGGGTGCTCCCGCGATACCCCCAGTAACCCCAGTCTCCCCTTCCAGTGCCCCCAGAGAGCGACCCGCTAAGCCCAGGGCCATCGGGGGGCCGGGCTGGGATCCTGGCCTGCCAGAGTCAATGGGAATATGCCAGATTGCACCCAGTGTCCAACAGGCCCCCGTAGGGTAACCTGGGCCGCCTGGCTGGGACCTAGGGGGCAGCAGCTGTAGAGAACTGCCTCTCCGGGACGGGTCATTCACCACAGCCGGCGCCAGGACATACGTCACATGCTCCGGCTAAAGCAGGGCAGAGCTTCCCCACTTTCAACATACAGACTCTCAGGGATGGCGAATCGCCCGGCCCTGGGGACCGTGTTCCCACCTTGCTGCTCCCCTCACTCCAGCCCTGGGATCTGCAGCCTTGGGATTATAGAGCCCTGGGATTACGGAGCCCTGGGATTATGGAGCCTGGAATTACAGAGCCCTGGGATTGCGGAGCCTGGGATTATGGAGCCCAGGATTACAAAACCCTGGAATTATGGAGCCCAGCATTACAAAACCCTGGGATTATGGAGCCCCTGGATTACGGATCCTTGGGATTACAGAGCCTGGAATTACGGAGCCCTGGGAGGTTAGCAACCTGCTCCCCAAGGTGGGGCTGGCAGACCAAGACCTGGTCCCCTCTGAACCCACTCTTTGATGGTCCTAGCTCCTGCCACACAGCTGCCTCTCTGGCCCGTGGGTCCTTCAGAGGCCTGGGGGGAGGGGGTCCCATGCCCATCGGGTTGGAGCTGGCATCCTGGTAAGGGAGGCTGGTAGAGATTCACGGCTCAGCCACAAGCCCTCAGGGCTGCTCCAGCCTGGAGAGGCCCCCTGGTCCCTTCTGAGAGCCCCCAGTGGTGTGGCGGGGTGGCCCTGTTTGGCAGGCAGGACCCGAACGGGGCAAGCAAACACGAGCCCCCCCACCCCCTCCTCTCCGCTGAGCCCCCCCCTCCCGTCCAGAGCCAGCTGTTGCAAACTGGCCACTAGAGGGCAGCACCACCCAAAGACATGTACATGCACACATTTACACACATGTGCACACGCACACACGTGCAGCACAGACGTATGCACACATGTGCGTAGCCAGAAGCATGGGCCTCGACTTCCGGTAGGTGGATGAAAATGGCGGGGGGGGCGAAGGTAGCAGGACAGGAGGATGGGGAGGGGAGCCCCGGCCCTTATCTCCAGCCGGGGCACCAGAGCAGAGCTAGGTAAACCCCAGCACCTGGCCCCTTCACCCGGCTGGCTCCCGGACAGGCTGGGCGGGAGTGGACCTGGCTGGAAAGTGGGTGAGCCACAGCCCGCTCATGGCTGCACTCCTGATGTGTGCACACACATGTACACAGATGTACACGCACTCCCAAGGGACGCCAGGTGTACTGGGCAGGGCCCCCTCTGTGCGCGTGCATGGCTGGCCCTGGGTCGCGTGCGTGAGCAGGAGGCGGTCCGCCTGGGGGTGCGCACGCCTGCGTGTCATTGTGCACTTGTGCGAGGGCAGCATGGCACGGCTGGGGGACAGGTTTGCTCAGAGGTTAAAGACAGACAGGCCCATGAGCCCACTTGGCCTGGCCTCCTGCGTTAGGCAGGTTCCATCTTCCCCGGCCTGCGGGACTGTGCCCAGCATTGGGCTTGGCCAAAGCGTCTTCCCCGGAGAAGCCAGACGGGCCGGGAGCATCAGGAGAGGGAGCCTCCATTTCTGCTCTGAGGACCGTCTGGGCCTTATTCCTAGTGTGGTCGTGTCCGGCTGCAGCCTCCGGCCCTGGGCCCCTGTCCTGCCCTGGCTGGATCAAAAGAGCCCCGTTGTGGCCAGTGTTTTCTCCCCACGCGTGTGGCCGTGCTGTCTGGCCAATTACACACGTGTGCTCATGTCACGTGGCTGGTTATACGCAGGTGCCCAGTGCTGGGTGGCGGGTTATATGTGTGTGCCAATGCCATGGGACCACTTACACGTGTGTGGCCTTGCCCCCTGACGAGTTGTGCATGTGTGTTGTGCCACGTGGCCAGTTACACGTGTGTGCCCAAAGCTGCATGTCCAGTTACAAGCGTGTGCCCACAGCTGCATGTCCAGTTACATGCGTGTGCCCATAGCTGCATGTCCAGTTACAAGCGTGTGCCCACAGCTGCATGTCCAGTTACATGCGTGTGCCCATAGCTGCATGTCCAGTTACACGCGTGTGCCCACAGCTGCATGTCCCGTTACACGCGTGTGCCCATAGCTGCATGTCGTTACACGCGTGTGCCCAAAGCTGCATGTCCAGTTACACGCGTGTGCCCACAGCTGCATGTCCAGTTACACACGTGTGCCCAAAGCTGCATGTCCAGTTACACGCGTGTGCCCATAGCTGCATGACCAGGTACATGTGTGTGCCCATAGCTGCATGTCCAGTTACACGCGTGTGCCCATAGCTGCATGTCCAGTTACATGCGTGTGCCCGAAGCTGCATGTCCAGTTACACGCATGTCCCTGCCCCGGGCTGTGCCTGCAGTGGGGGACATGTGTGTGCAAGGCATGGCCCTCGGAACAAGTCACACGTGTGCAGGGGTCCCCGCTGCCCCCGCCCGCGGTGCAGCCCGGGGCCACGCAGGGTCTCAGCCCACGCTCTCCCGCGCCGGTGCCCTATGCCTATGGGGGGAGCCTGCTCCCCGGCCGCCGGGCAGCGAAGGGTTAACAGCGGGACGCTCTATGGGTTCGGCTCTGGGGATTGGCCGCTGCGCCGGCCAATGGCGAGCGAGCAGCCCCGCCCTAGGGCTGACGGACAGGCCTTGTCTCTATGCCTCGCCGCAGCCAATCGCCGCAGTGCTGGGCTGCCACCGCCAGGCCCGCCCCTAGCCCAGCCCACTACTCCCCGCCCCGCAGGAGCCCCGCCCCCTGCCCCGCCCCAGAGGGAGACCCGCCTCCAGCTCCTCTTTAGCCCTGCCCTCAAGTCTCCCCAGCCTTGCATGGACCCACACCCTGCAGCCTTCTGCCCCCTGCTTCCTGGAGGGAGCCCCCCTCTCCCTCCACCCCTGGAAGGAGCCCCCCCAGGCCAGGCCCCCTGCTTCCCACCCCTAGAGGCAGCTCTAGGCTTCCTCCATGCCCCTCCTGCCATGTGGGGCAGGGTCTCACAGCCCCATCACACATGGGTGCAGCCTGGGGAGTGCCAGCCCCACATCACCTGCCACGGGGAGGCCGGCACCGCCCTGCCCCCTGCTGGAGGGAGAGGGGCAGGGGCTGGGTCCCCCCTTGCCTGAGACAGGTGACTCTCCATCCCCCCCATACTCTGCCCACTTCCATCCATCCATCCACCCCTATACCCCCACCTCTCCTACACCCCACCTTCCGCACACAGCCTTGGCCCTCCTCCCCAGCCACAGGCTCCCCACTCCACTTTGCCCAGCCCAGAGCCAAGAGCAATCTAAACCACTCTCCCCCTGGGGCCCATCACACCCCAAAGGGCCACTGGCAGCTGTTTCCCCGTGCCCCCCTGCTGCCTGGCACTGCACCAGCTCCCTCCCTCTCACGAGCTGCCACCCCCACCCCTGGCATTTATGCCACCCTCACCTCCCTGGAGCACGGCAGGGGGCCACAGCCGGGGCCACGGACATGTAGGCCACTGCCACGGCAGGCCTGCCCGCAACCAGGCCCCGTGGCACAGAGTCCTCTCGTGGCACTGGGAGGAGCAATCCTCCGGCTGGCCCGCAGCATTGTGCCACCAGCCGTGAGGACGTCACCGCCCCCGGAGGAAGGATGGCCCTGTCTGGCCCTGCATTGCCACTGCTGTGCGGGAAGGGGGCCTCCCCTGTGGGAAAGGGGGGTGGGGACCGTGGTTCAGTTCCCAGCTGGAGTGGAATCCAGGCCCTGGCCCCCCAAATGTGCAGCAGGAGGGAGGCAAGCCAGGCCAGCGCCGGTTCCATGCAGGGCTTGTGGCGAGCCCCTCTCCCCATGGCCGCAGTGCCCTCCGGAGATCGCTTCCCCTTTCCCACAATGCCCAGGGCATGCCCCAGCTGCCAGGCCCCTGGCATGGCCCCAGCTCTGGCATCTTCTCCCTTTCCGGGGAAGCACCAGCCCCTTGCAGGCGGACAAGGACAGCTCAGAGGCCCAGAAGGGATCATGGTGATATTTTCATCTGCCCTCCTGTCTGATACAGGCCCTTGGCCGGCCCTGAGGGAATCCCTGTTTGAACCCGAGCCCAGCTTCAGAAAAAACATCCCCCTCTCCGTTTACGCCTCACCAGGGCCGGAGAATCCACCGTGGCCCTTGGTAAATTGTTGCAGCCGTTAGTGCCCCTCCCTGGTTTAAAAAGAACCCCCAAACGTGGCCCTTATTTGCAACCTGCATTTGTCAGTTTCCAGCCACCTTTGGCTGCTGTCTGCTCCGCTGAAGAGGCCACTACCAAATCGTGGTTCCCCTCGTAGGCTATGGTGCCGTCTCTCCTTAAGCCACTCTTGGTAAGACGAAAGATCAAGTAGGTTTTCTGCTTATTCCATTATTCTCCCGACTGGTCTCTGAGCCCTCGCCAGTTTTTCAACATCCTCCTTGAACTGGGGACTGGAGCAGCCCCTGTCCATGGAGGGCCTGGACTGTCCTGGCCTGCCTGGCTGCAGTAAGAGGTTGCTCCAACCACAGCAGGGGGTTCCCAGGATCCAATCTCCATCTCTCCTCCCCCTCCCACCCCGTCCGCAAAGCTGGTGTTGTTTGGTCCTCAATCTATTTGAAAGACGGTAGGGAAAGGTGAGGGGCAGACCCTGTACACAGAACATTCTCACCCGGCTGTACCCAGAGGCTCGCTGGGCGAGAATGACTTCATGACTTGCGCCCAGTTTTCCAAATGGTGTCAAGGACCAGCCTGGCCTCTTCGTTAGTCACCCACATTTTGGGCCTGCTGCAAACATGGCCGTGGTGGTTTTATGTTTTCTTCCAGGGCACTGAGAAAACCATCACACAGCGCAGGGCCAAGACCTCGGCCCCGCAGGGTCCTGCCAGAAACAGACTCGTGCGTCGGCGAGTCCCCGGGTCTGGGCACCTTGCAGGTAATTAATCCGTTGAACTTTTGCCGGGTCAGTGGCATGGTCCGTCCTGCCCCTGGAGGCCAAGCTGTGCTCACCCGTACTCCTGTTTGCTTGGCAGGGATCCTCCCTGCAGAGGGGCCTCCTCCCAGATCGCGCCCCGGCTCCCTCCAGCCTGGCAGGGGAGAGGTGACTCTCTGACCCAGCCACCTTGGGGCAAGGGGCCTTGGCACGCCCTGCTTGCTGGGCCGAGGGGGGCGCCGTGCTGACGCTGGCCATGGCAGTGCTAGAGAAGGCTGGGAGGGAGCGGCTGGGGCGGCAGGGTCTGAGGGCACTGCTCTGGAAAGGGACCAAGCGCCCCCCTCTCATGCAGGAGACTGGCATGCAGGTGGCACTGCCCTCTGCGGCCAGGTCCCTGCAGTCGGAGCTGCACCCGGGGGAGGCCGCCATGGCGAGGGCCTGCTTCGGTTGCTGGCGTTTGCAGCTGCCTGCAGCTGGGCCGTGAGCTGTTCTGGCGAGTGTCTGTCTGTCTGTCTGTCTGTCATCTGTCACCAGTCACACCACCCTGGCCAGCTCCCATGAGCTGTGTGACACCCTCTGTCCTGCCTTCACTGTCCCTGGCGGAGCCCAGGGTGCACCCTACCATACTCACCTGTACACCCCCTCCACCCTTCTACCACCCCTATGCACCCGCCCACACGCACATCCATCCGTGCCCCACCCCATACACCCCCGCCAGCCCTATGCACCCTGCCATCCCTCCTCCTGTCCACCCTCCACCCCTCCACCTCATCCCTCCCTCCGCCCCACCCATCCATGCCCCACCTCGTCCACCCCCATCCATCCCTTCTCCCCATCCACCCCTATACACCCCATCCAGTCATCCATCTCCCACCCCTCCACCCCCTCCAGCCCTATCCTTCCACATCCACCCCATATGCCCCACCCAAGCCTTCCACCCCAACCCCCATCCATCCATCTATCCACACCTCACCGCTATACACCCCATGCACTCCTACTCATCCTCATTCACCCTTCTGCCCCACCCAGATACACTCCCAGTCAGCTATTCACACCCCACCTCTATACACCCCCTCCACCCCATCCATCCCCTGCACCCTTATGTACCCCCTCCATCCCTCCACCCTCCATCCCCATCCCCTCCCACCTGTATACAGCCCATCCGTCCCCATACACCCCATCTATCTGCCTATCTGTCCCCATACACCCCATCGATCCATCCCCTACACCTCATCCATCCCCATACACCACATCCATGGATCCATCCATCCATCTATCCCCATACACTCATCCATCCATCCCCATATACCCCATGTATCCATCCATCCCTATATACCCCCTCTACTCCATCCGTTACCCTTCACTCCTATACACCCCCTCCACCCCATGCACCCCTGCACCCCCCACCCATCCATCCCCTCGGCCCCTAGACACCCTCATCCATCCAGGCCCCACCTCTCCACCCCCTCCCCTTCCCTCTCTCCCTCTAGCCCCACGCTGTCCCCAGAGCTTTGGGGGCTTGCCCGGCGGGCAGTGGCCAGTGCCTTGTACCGCACCCCACGTCCTGGGGCCCGGCCTCCCGCCTTACAGCCGGGGGGTCTCTCCCTGCCGCCCGGGTAGGCCCGGGGCGGGGCGGGCTCCGGTCCCCCCAGCAACCCCGCGGGGCGCGCCGCCTGCGCCTTTAAGAGGCGGGGGGAGGGGTGGCCCCCGCCCAGCCCCGCTCGCTGCCTGACGTCGGTTCCTTCCCTTTCTCTCGCTGTTTTGCAGCCGCCCCGGCCAGGCGGGGACCCCGCTCGCCCCGATGGCTCCGCGCCGCCCGCCCAGGACCGCCCCCGGCCGCCGCAGCCCCTCGGCCGCCGCCCGCGCCTGGCGCTAGCGACCCGCGCGTCCCCCGCAGCATCCCTCGGCGGGCGGCGCCCCGCAGCCCGTGGGGCGCACGGAGCCGGGCAGCGCGGGCCCCCGGGTGGGTCCTCCCGCCGCAGCCCGGACCCCCGCCGCCGCCGCAGCCCGGACCCCGGGCCATGCGCGCCCCCTGTAGCCGCGCGGCCCCCGCCGTGTCCCCCCCCTCCCCCGGGACGATGTCTTCGCGCACCGCCCTGGCGTCTGGCAACGAGCGCAACTCGGAGGCGGTGAGTCCGGGGCCCTTTGTTCCCCGGCCCGGCCCGGATCCAGCCGCTGGGGGGCTGGGGAGGCTGGGCCGCCCCTGCGCTGGGCTCGGCCGGCCGGGGACGGGGGGGGGCGAAGAGGCTGGGGGCGAAGCGGGGTGCAGAGGGGCCCTGCCTCGGTGCAGGCGTGGAGGTGGGTGGGGAGACAGATTGCGCAGGGTTGAGGGGGCCCCAGCCCCATGCAAAGAGCTGGGCCGGGCCGTAGGGCTGCAGTGGGGGGGGGCGCCCTTGTCAGCTGCGCCCACCTGCAGCGTGGGGCTGCTGCCAAGGCCGAGCCGGTGGGGCCTGGCGGGGAGGGCGCATGGGGGCCGTTCCCCCAGCCTGGCTGGCGCCCAGCTGGCCCCACTGCCGGGGAGCAAACGGGGGTGGCGGGGTCCCTTCGTGGGGCACCGGGCTGGGTGGGCTGCTGAGGGCAGCAGTGACATTTGCCTGGGTGAGGGGGCACGTGGTGCGTCTGTGGGCGGGGGGGCTCCCACATGTGATGCTGGGGGGGGTCTGCGTGGGCTCCGCCCGGGCTGTAGTGCACTGCAGCAGGGACAGGCCGGGTGGCCGCCGTGGGGTGGGAGTGGGAGCAGCGAGTGGGGTGGGGGGTTGCTTCCCTGGGGGCCAGCGCTAAAGAAGGGGCCTGGCGCGCCTCCAGACCCCTTGGGCCCAGAGAGACCCGGTGCAGCCCCCCAGCCTGACCCCCGCAGCCACAACGCTGAGCCGGACGGGCCCCGGCGGTCCCCGCCAAGCACCCTGTCCGGGGCGTGGCGAATCGCCCTGCTCCCGGGGCCGGGATGCCCTGCCTGCTGGTGTGTCATCATGGCCTGGCATCTCTCTGTGCCCCCCGCCGGATCTACTTCGCGGGGAAAAGTAGTTCCTTAGCAACTGAGGTGGCCTTTTCGGGCGCCACGGGCGCGGGGTGCCCCTCTCCGCTGGCTCCCTCCGCGCCCTGGCCCGCCAGGCCCAGACCCGGGGCGGCGAAGGTGAGGTTTCCCTTGGAACGACCCCTGGGCTTGGCCTGGCCGTGGGGGGCACCAGGATCCCTGGGCAGGGCTGCTTCGTGGCCACCAGCCCCAGCCACTTGTGGGGGTCTCCCCCCAGCGGGGCTGAGCCACGTCCCCCAGGCTGGGCCGAGCCATGTGTGTGTCTGTGGAGGCAGGGGCATGGCCTCTGCTGGATGCTCCCAGCATGCACCTGGCCCGATGTGGGATGCAGATACCCTGGGGGGTGAGTCAATGAACCTCGCTCCTCTGCTGGCTGTGGCGCGTGACACTGGGCAGCCCGGCCTGCAGGGAGGGCGGGGATCTCCTGCCAGCCCTTGTGTGGCAGGGCACGCCAGGCCTGGCCACGGCCCTGCCCCCACTGAGACCCCGTGGCCGCCGGAGCAGGGAGTGGGCCGCAAAGCCGGAGTGCCCTGGTGCTGCTGTTCGGCCTGCTCTGGGGGGGTGGCCGGCCCCCCTCTGCCCCAGCACAGTGGCAGCGACGTGGCGCCTGCACAGGGGAAACCGAGGCACGGGGCAGCGGCTGGCTCAGGGTTGTGCTGTGCGTCAGACAGGGCTGGGGGTGGGAGTCAGACACTTGGCTGCCCCTGCTGTAACCCACTCGCCTCCTCGAGCCAGGAGCCGCCACTCTTCCGAGCTCTCCCCCGCTCCCCCGCTAACCACTAGACCCCACTCCCCTCACAGAGCTGGGGCTAGGACCCAGGAGTCCAGGCTCCGGTCCCCAAAGCTTTGACCACATCCTCCTCTGCTGGTTCTCTTTGCGCCGGCGTGAACCTCGGGCTGGGCCGGCGTGACTCACCACCACGCTGAGTCCCTAAGCGCCCCCCACCTGTGACCCCGCCCGCCTCGGTCCCTGGCCACTGGAGCAGCCCCCGGCGCTTTGGGGAAGTGGCTTTCTGGGATTGCGACAGGGGCCGCTCCGCCTTCCCCCTCCCACCCTCTCCCCTGCCCCCGCGCGTCCCAAGGAAGCTTTCTCCTGGGAAAGCCCTCGCCCTGCCGCCTCCGAGCACAGGGCCCCGTGAGCCGAGCCCCTCTGCTACCCTGCTCGGGGCGCCTCTCCAGGGAGCCTGAACTGTACATCAATCCAGAGCACGGGGCACCATCCCGTTTGGGGGCCAGCCCAGGTCTCCCCTCCCCCTTCTCCTTTTGGTCCCCTCCCGCCGTCATAGAAGTGTTGCGTGTTGGCCCCCTCCGTACACCTGGCCCAGAGCTCCGCTCTCCCCCTCCTCTCGGACCGACCCCCCTCTTGCTGCAGGGTCGGCCTGTTGCTCGGGTCCCGCCAGCGTGGAGAACAATCCATCCCCCTTCTCCCTGGAGCAACCCGTCCTGTATTCGACACCTGCTGAGTCTCGCCTGTTTCTTTCCCCCTGTGCTCCCTGCTTCGGCTTTCTGAACCTTCACATCGTGTTTAGTGCTCGGGGATGGGTGTATGTTTAGTGTTCGGTGGACTCTTCTGTGTCTTGCGGCCCTCCTGGTAACCCACCCCCAGTGATACTTGGCCTTTTTGCATCGCCATCCCTTGCGCCGTCTAACCTTTTCCATCCTTGTGCGGATTTCTTCCAGCCATGCGCGGAATAAATTTGTTATGTGCACCGGGGCCTGTGCAGATGTGCACCACCAGGAGAAACACAAACCGAGCGGTGGGTGCTCGCGGCGCTGGAATCTCGTCCAAGAGGCCGCATAAGCGCCCGCTTACAGGGAGCGCCGTCTATGTCCCGTTATTGGCTCGTGTTCCGTTTGAACCTTTCTCCTTCCTTGCCACCCGCCCACCAGGTCCCATGTGGTCCTCGTGCCCCTAGGTTTTTTTCCTTCCTAAGCGAAGTATTTTGCACTTGTCTTGAAGGATTGTTGGCCTCCGACTGAGTCCCCAGTTTGTCAGGGTGGTTTGAAATTCCGATGCTGGGCTCCAAAGAGCAGCCTGCCCTCCCAGCGGGGTCCTCTGGTCGTCCCCCTCAGCCGTGTGGGCCTGTCAGTATTGGCTAGTCCATGGCTGACTCCCGTGGGACCCCACTGGGCACACCCCCCTGCCTGCCTGCCTGCCAGCTGGGCAGCAAACCTTTGCGTGGAGTCTTTCAGCTTCTGTCCAGTGAACAGCTCTAGGCTGCTGGGCTCTAGTTTGGTAAGGACAGTGGTTTCCAATCTGTGCTCCACGACCCCGTGGGGTCCGCCCCTCCCTTGCGCATCCGCAAACTGCTGGCTGACGAGATGCCCGTGGAGAGCGCCTCACTCAGATATCACGTTTCCCCCCCTCCCCAGGTCTGAGAAGGACGCTAGGTTGGGCTAGAGGTCTCCCTTCCAGCTGGGAGCCCCTTCCAGCCTGCTTAGCTTCAGCACAGAAGCAAAACCTTCCCGGGGGTGCCTGGCTCCCCTGGTGGCGGCTGCTGGAAGGGGCGTGGTGATGGCACCTATCCCCTGGCGGGCGTGGCCGGCCTGGCACCTCCTGCATCAGGCAGGCCACGCCGTGTGGCCCCCGCGCCCTGGCAGGAGCAGCGCCGGGCCCCAGAGTCCTCCCACGCCGTCCCTCTGTGCCAGCCAGGAAGGGGAAGCTGCTGTGGGGCGCTGAGGGCTTGGGGGGGCCTCCTTCCCTCCCTTTGCTGTGGGGTGGGTAAGGCGCAAAGCCCATTCCCCAAGGCCGTGCCCTCTGGGACGTGGCTCCAGGCTCTGCCCCTGCCCCCTGGCGTCATGCCTGGCCCCGCTCTCGGCCGCTCGGGGGCGGGAGGCTGGGCTCTGCCAATTCCAGGGGGGGCATTTCGGGCCCCAGGCCCCCCTGTCGGAAAGGGTGCGCTTGGCACGCCAGAGACTGGGTCTGGGGGGCCATGGGCCCTGCCCCCCCGACAGGCTGGGCCTCGGCCATTGCTTGCTGGGGCGTGGCCAGCGCACCCCTGGCACTGTCTGGGGGCTGCTGCAGCTCACGCCACCTGTGAGATGGAGCCAGGCGCCTGCGTGGGGCGGGGGTCCTCTGACCGTGTCACCGGTCGGTTTGGTGCCCTTGGGCATCTCCGGCCTTGCAGGAGAGAAGGGCCACAAGAGAGCTGTGTGGTTGGGTGAGCCAGGGCCGGGCTGGCAGGGGCTGCGGGGCGGGAATGAGGGGCACCGGCCGAGCTGGGGGGAGGGGAGTGGGCCGGCAGGGGGCTGTGGGTCGGGATTGAGGGGCATCAGCGAAGCTAGGGGCGGAAGGGGGCTGGCAGGGGCTGTGCGTTGGCTTTGGGGGCACCTGCAGGGCTGGGGAGGGGCGGGGTCGGCAGTGAGGGGAGAGGGGAGCGGGCCAGCAGTGGGCTGTGCGTTGGCTTTGGGGGCATCGGCCGACCTGGGGTGGGGGGCAGGAGGCAGTTCGGGCAGGCCAGCAGGTTCGCGCGTGGTTGGGGAGCGGGGATGCTGTCAAGTCCGAGCTGGCCCCGGTGAGCAAGGGGTTGTCTGTGGGGCGGGCGTGAGGGGCTGCAGGGCTCCCGTTGGGCCCCAGACACGGAGGCACCGTTAATGCCTGAGGCTCTGCGGCAGGGCCCTGGTGGGGGGCGGGAGGGTGATGCTGCGGATGAGACCAGCCCCAAGAACCCCGCCCGCAGGTCAGTGCCTGGCTCCCTCCCCGGTTGCCTTTGGACCACGCCAGCCAGCAGGCACCAACTGGCCCGGCCGCGAGCCCCGGGGCAGGGGAGGCTGGTTAAATGCCAGCCGGGCCCTGCTAGTCGGGGCACGCTGGCGGGCGCCGCTGCCCGCCCTTGGCGGCTGGGAAGGGGGCAGGGGCCAGCAGACGGGCTGCGGGGGCCAGCGGGGTGCCTGCGCTGCGGCCACGCTGCCCGGCCACAGAAGCTGTTCTGCAGTGCCCAGCGGGGCTCTGTGCGTCTGACCCCGGGTGCAGGGACGAGCTGCCACCCCAGGACGGGACCGGCCCTAGGCCCGAGTGCGCCTTTGTCTGCAGCCCACGGCGGGGGGGAGGGGGCAGCGGGCACTGGAGGCCGAATGCAGGGCGGGGTGCAGGCCAGGCTGGCCGGGGGCTGGCGTGGAGGGAGGCAGCCGGGTGTGTGGGTTGCCCGCCAAGGGTGGGGCACCGGTACCGCTTTCTCCGGGGGGGGAAGCAACAGATCTCTGAGCTGCTTCGAGTCAGTGGGGGAGGGTTTGTCATCCCCCCCCCAGCTTTGTCATGGGGGGGATCCCTTGGCACTGCTGCTGGGAGTGGGCCCCCCTGAAATGCTGCCTCTGCTTTGGGGCTTGGGGGGGTCACTGCTGCCAGGATGGGGGGGTTCTGCAGCGCTGGAGCTGGCTCCAGGATGGGTGGGGCTGCAGTGCTGGGATGGGAGGGGTTCTGCAGCGCTGGAGCCAGCTCCATGTTGTGGGGGCCCCAGCGCCAGGATGGGAGGGGTTCCGTGGCTCTGGCGCCGGCTCCGGGATGGGCGGGGCAGTGCCGGGATGAGAGGTGCTGTGATGCCAGTGCTGGCTGCAGCTTAGGGTGGCCTGCGGCACCAGGACGGGGCATAGCAGCTCTCAGGATGGCTGCTCCCACGTACGGGGGGCTGTGCCTGGCAGCCGCCCCTTTTCCTCCCCACAGCTGGGCCTGGTGGCCTCAGTTTACCCACAGGAGAGGGCAGGGCAGGGCAAATTCCTCAGCCTGGCTCCCTGCTGGCCCTGGGGTGCCGCTCCATGCCAGCCTCGGGAGCAGGGCTGCAGGGGAGGGGGCAGGCTGCATGGCTCCCCGAGGCTTTACTGGGCCATTGCTCTCTCTTGTCTCGGCGTGTCCAGGCCCTGCCCGCTGCTGCGTGCAAAGCGCACGGGCTGCTGCCAACACCGGGAAGGGGGGGCAGCGCTGGCTGGCCCTGGCTGAGCATGCAGGCTGGGTCCCTGGCAAACTTGGGCCCCAATGATTCCCCCCCCCACCTCCGTGTGAGTCTGGGGAATCCCAGCTGCCCCATCCCGTCCCCTCTCCCTTCCTAGCATGTGCCCCCGGCGGGGAGCCAGCTCCATCTGCTGGGGCACTGGGCACACAGCGGGGGGTTGGGCGCACCCCCTGGCGCCCCCCGCCAACTGGAACTTGGGGGAGACTGGCCCCTGCTCACTGGGGGTTGGCACCAGAGCTCCTGGGGCGCTCTCCTGGCCCACAGGCCTGGCCTCAGGCTCATGCCCAGGAGGATCGCGCCTCTGCATGCGCGGGGGCTCGGTAGCGCCTTCCTCCTCCTGGCCGGGGAGGTCCTAGGGGGATTGGGATCCCTCCGCCCAGCCTCTGCACCGCGACAAGGCCCCATGTCGGCTCCGTGGGTGACGCCGCGAGGCTCCTGCGCACAAGAGGTCGTCGTGGCTAGAGTCAGCTCCGGGCCTGGTGAGCTCTTTCCGCTGGAGGAGGCGAGGCCTTCGCGCCCTCCACGCTCCTCCCCTCCACCCGCCTCCGGCTCCTCCTGCCCATCCCCTAGGGCTCCTACGAGGGAGGTTAGATGTCGGTTCATCGAATAGGCGCGTAACCGCGTGGATTCGTATCGGTTACTCGACTAGTCTATAGTCCCCGGAGGCGGGGCCGGCAGCCAGTGGGCCTCACTCCCAAGGAGCCCGCTTCCACTCAGTGCTGCTGCCTCTATTTCAGAGGCAGCAGCATGGGGGGCCAGGCAGCAGCTGGTCCGTGAGGGGAGCCAGTTTAAAAACCAGCTCCCCTCGCGGACTATCTGCCTGCCGCCCTGCGCTGCTGCCTCTGACACCGAGGCAGCAGCGCAAGGTGGCAGCAGCCCCTGTCCGGGGGGTGTGTCTGATCTCTCGGACCCGGCGCGAGCCAGAACTGAGCCGGGCTGCCTGCCCGCCCGGCTCCTGATACGCTTTAAATGCAGCAGGGGTAGGTCCCGGACTTACCGAGCCGGGCTGCTGGCCAGCCTGCTCAAAAATGTACCGGCGGGGGAGGAGGGAAATGCACGTAGCCAACAGCATTAACCGATAATCGTTTGCGTATCGGTTAATCGACCGCACCATTACATCCCTCGCTCCTACAGTTCCACCGTCCGACCTCTCGGCGTCAGAGGGTTCGGCTAGAGGGCAGGGGACGCCCTTCCTCTCCCCTACATCCGACTGGCCGAAGCCTCTGCCGAGGAGCTCCATTTCCGCTGCTGGTGCCCAGTTCCTTGGGGCGCTCCGCGTCATCCTCTGGCTCCGGCTCTGGCTCTGGCTCCGGCTCCTTGGCTGCGCTGGCCCGTGTCAGCCCGGGAACTTTCCTGCTCAGCCAGGGAAGAATTCCCCCTCCTCTCCGCTTCCCAGCCGGCACCGAGTCGCGCTGGGAGCCGGGGTTGGAAGAGGAGCAGCTCGGCCTGGCTCTGCCGGTGCTTTGTCCTCTGCCAACGCTGCCCGGTCTTTGGTTCTCCCCTCGCTCCTCTCCCAGAGGGTGGCTGAGTCTCCCCATCCACGGACGGAGGAACAGGATGCAGACTGTCACCTTCCTGACCCCTTGGAGGCCTCGGTGTGGCTCTGCCGACCATGATGCCATTCTCCCACCCACCCGAACGGTCTGGCGTACTCCAGCCACGGGCACGAGGGAAGGGGCCTCATGCATCGGCGAGAGAGCTGAGTTTCTGGTTTCTCCCCTCCCCACCCGGTGCCTTCAAGACGCAAGCAGGGACAGAGCAAACCAGGCAGCTACACTCCCTGGCCGACCAGGAGCAGAAGCAGCCGGACCTCGTGGGCCGCAAGGTCTTCTCCTTGACCGGCCTTCCGTTCTGGCCTTCCAGTGACACGGCGTGGTTTGCTACACATGACTGTCTAACTCACGTCAAGCCGGTGCAGTTTGTGGATGGGGTTCTCCAGGAGCGCCCGTGTTCAACCCGAGCCATCTTAGACTCGTGGTTCTCCGCCGGGGGGTCCATGGGTGCCTCTAGACACTCGCCTCGCTCTGCGGCAGGCTACAGAGCACCCATGATATCTGTAGAAACTCAACCATCCTGCAGTGACTTGTGCGGGCCGCTCGGTCTGCGAGAGGCTGAAATGCAAGTACGGGGTTCGTAGTCCAGTGGCGTTGACTCCCTTGTGGCGTGGTACACGGGAGACAGGAAGCCGCTGTCCGGCCGTCGTGGGCTGTGACCCGTGGCTGGTTTGTGAGCCAAGTCGTTTTCCAGGGTGGTGAAACTGGGGGGCGCAGGACAGATGAGCCTCCGGAAAGGGGAGCGTCGGCTGGAACGGTGGAGGTCCCCATCTTGGAGGACAGACTCACTGGCAGCATGACATGCCAGGCCTCGCAGACGTGGCAGGACCCCGGAGGAGCTCCCTCATCCCTCCGGTCAGAAGCCGGGCCATTCCCTCCATCCTCTGCAGGATTCCGGAGCCGCCTCTGCCATCGATAGGTCTCTATCCACCAGCACCCGAGCGCCAGTTCTGCCACCTGCCAGTGGCTTGATGGTTCAGACCTCCCTCAGTCCTTCCACCAGCGGCCCCACCCTCCTCCAGTGTCCTCCTGTGTCTCGGAGCCGTACCTCCGCGTGGGCCCTGGGTGTCCTTTGACAGGGCTGTACGACGGTGCTCGCGGGGGGCCCCCACGGCCCGCCTCGGGGCCTGCTCTCCCGGCAGCCCCCGCGGACGCCGTACCGCAAGGGGGAGCGGTAGGACCCGGTCCAGGGGCTTCCCCATGGGCAGGGTTTGGTTCCGACCTCGTCCTCCGGAAAACGAGCAGGTGGAGGCTGGTGCTGGGCCTGCGTCCTCTCCATCCTTCCGTGTGCCAGGCCGCGGCAGAACCCCTCCCCTTCTCTGGAGATCGGCGCTCAATGCACCGGGCGCCTGTTTGCCGATGGACCTCCCGCCCACCCCACAGAAGGGTCAGGAGGTTCGCGCCACGCCGTGGGTGCTTCCAATCCAGGCTCTGACCGTGGGGCCTTGCCGCTGTGTCCGGAGCTGCCGCCGCTCGGCCTCTGAGCCGGCTTTCCAGGCACCGTGTCAGAACGGGGGCTGTGTGTCCACGGTACAAGGCGTCCTCTCTCTCTCGGCCACGTGGGAGCATTTGGCCTCGTGGGCCCAGCGGAGGGGTCTGGCCCTGCAGAATATGGGGGTGTGACGGTGCATCGGGGAGCCCCCAATCCTGCACCCCATCTGCAGCAAGATGAGACTCCGCCAGCCAGTAGAACAGGAGGGTTTATTGCTTCTCCAGGATACAGCCCAGCACAGACGTGATGTGGTTACAGGAGTCCGGGCCAGGCAGGCTTAGACCCCTTGGGGTGGGGTCCGCGGGCCCCTGACCCCTCAGTATTCATGTTAGTCTCTTCTCTTCATGTTTTCCCAGCCAAGACTGCCTCTCCCCAAACCACGGAACACCCATCCCCCAGGTAGCCACACCCCTTGCTGGAGCTCAGGGGCGACCCCCCGCTGGGCAGTGCTTACAGAAACTGTCCAGTGGGGTTCCCCCACAGTCCAAGCATAGCGCCCAGCGAGTGGACAGCACCCACGACATCACAGGGGGCTCCCCGTCTTGGGGGCTGCCCTCTGTCTGTGAAGGCATCTGGACCTGCGCTCGGCTCCGTCCAGGTGCGGGTAGTCGCTGTCCGTGCCACCCGCCCTGCTGCAGGACTCCTCTCCTCCCTCACCTGCCGTGAATTAGCCCGGGGAGCACCTGGCCTCCTGCGCGGTCTCTCCAGAAAGGCCGCCTGCCTGGAAGCCGTCCCTCCTGTCAGACGGGCGGGCAACCCCGGGGCCAAGATGGCTTCCCTCCCTTGCCATGACCCACAGCTTGCACCCCCGGTTTCTGCCGAAGGTTGTATCCGGGTTTCACCTCCGCCGACCCATGTGCTTACCTGCCTTCGTTCCGAAGGCTCCTGCCTCAATGGGGAAGCAAAGCCGGCTCTCCCCTGATGTCCGCAGGGCCCGGCAGGGGGCAACGCCCTTCAGGGAGTCCCCCGCCCTCTTTGTGGCGGGAGCCGGCGGCATGCGGGGGCAGGCGAGCGCCGCACGGAGGAACGGCGGGGTTCGCGGCACGTTGCGCTCCGCTCTCGGGCAGGGCTGTCTCTGCCCCTGGGGAAGGGGGTCCAACCCTGTTCCACGAGAGAAGCAGCATCGGCGAAGGCCACGTTTCACCACGTGCCACCTCCAGACCGGCGGGGAGGCCCCGTGGAGCTCGGTGCGGACCTGTCTCCACGGCGGGCGCCTCGTTCACCGCGGCTGTTCTTTGTTCCACGGCACCGTCCTCTTCCTCGCGCCCTCCCCGCCCGGGTGTGGCTGGTTAAGCTCCCTCAATGGACCAGCTCTCGAAGGAGGGGGTGACCTCTCCAGACCTGGATGCTCCTTAAGATTCCATGCTCCTCTGCTGTGGCCCAGTTCGATGGAGAAGGAACCAAGGGTGCAGTCCGTTGCCCCCTCCTCCGCTCCTCTCCATATTGCCTCGGACGGAACCCGGAGGTGGAGCAAGGGTGCGCCCATGGATGTTATGGACCCCCGGCACATGTGGGCAACCCTGCATGGAGTGCACCTCGGGGCCATGCATCCGGAAGAACCGCCAGGTACCTCGCCCGCCCTGCAAAGAGCTGACACCGCTGGCTGAGCGACCGGATCCTGCCATGCGGATTGAAACATGGCGAGTGCCCGAACATCCCCCGCGGCTGGGCGTTTGAGCCAGCCGGTGACCTGCGCCCCGTGTTCCAGAGGAAGGCGAAATCCACCCCCCGGTCTCTGCCGATCTGGCCCAGGGAAAATTGCTTCCCAACACCAAATGGGACAATGAGCATGTGGGCAAGACCCACCCCCCAGACTGCTGGGAAGGAACCCGGCACCCTCCCTGTGACATGCCCCAGTGGGGTATTTGCTACTGGCACCCACCGATGGGCCACGTGGCCCTGTAGGCAGTTGCATCGTCCCCTCCCCTCCGTAAACTCATCCAGCTCAAGCTTGAAGCCAGCTAGGATTTTTGCCCCTGCTGCTCCCCTTGGAAAGCTGGTCCTGAACGTCTGCTGGTTAGAAACCATCTCATGTCAAGTCTCCAGTGGCTGACGGTCGGTTTGATCACCCGTTGTTGGTGGGTCCACGTTGGCCCTTCCCTAAGTCCTCTCCCTCCCTGGGATCATCCGTCTGTGTTCGCAGAGAGCAGTCAGATTCCCCCTCGGCCTCCGTGTGGCCAAACAAACCACGTTCTTGGAGTCTCCTCTTCCAAGGTAGGTCTTCTCTGTACCCGCTCCAGTGTGAATTGTCCCTTCTTGATTGGGGGGAAGACTAGAACGGTATCCAGGAGTCCGACTGCGGTCTCACCCAGGCCTGGGGTGACAGCACTGATGCTGTGCCGGAAATGGCACGCCGGATGCGTTCTAGGACTGCATTGGCCTTTTCCGTGGCTGCATTGTAAATAGACTTTAGTAAGGCATTTGATACGGTCTCGCATGATATTCTTATCAATAAACTAGGTAAATACAACTTAGATGGGGCTGCTATAAGGTGGGTGCATAACTGGCTGGATAACCGTACTCAGAGAGTAGTTATTAATGGTTCACAATCCTGCTGGAAAGGCATAACAAGTGGGGTTCCGTGAGGTCTGTTTTGGGGCCGGCTCTGTTCAATATCTTCATCAACGATTTAGATACTGGTATAGAAAGTACGCTTATTAAGTTTGCAGATGATACCAAGCTGGGAGGGGTTGCGACTCATCTGGAGGATAGGGCCATCATTCAAAATGACCTGGACAAATTGGAGAAATGGTCTGAGGTAAACAGGATGAAGTTTAATAAAGACAAATGCAAAGTGCTCCACTTAGGAAGGAACAATCAGTTTCATACATACAGAATGGGAAGCGACTGTCTGGGAAGGAGTACGGCAGAAAGGGATCTAGGGGTCATAGTGGACCACAAGCTGAATATGAGTCAGCAGTGTGATGCTGTTGCAAAGAAAGCAAACATGATTCAGGGATGCATTAACAGGTGTGTTGTGAGCAAGACACGAGAAGTCATTCTTCCGCTCTACTCTGCGCTGGTTAGGCCTCAGTTGGAGTATTGTGTCCAGTTCTGGGCACCGCATTTCAAGAAAAATGTGGAGAAATTGGAGAGGGTCCAGAGAAGAGCAACGAGAATGATTAAAGGTCTAGAGAACATGACCTATGAGGGAAGGCTGAAAGAATTGGGTTTGTTTAGTTTAGAAAGAGAAGATTGAGGGGGACATGATGGCAGTTTTCAGGTATCTAAAAGGGTGTCATAAGGAGGAGAGAAAACTTGTTCATCTTGGCCTCTGAGGATAGAACAAGAAGCAATGGGCTTAAACTGCAGCAAGGAGGTTTAGGTTGGACATTAGGAAAAAGTTCCTAACTGTCAGGGTAGTCAAACACTGGAATAAATTGCCCAGGGAGGTTGTGGAATCACCATCTGTGGAGATATTTAAGAGTAGGTTAGATAAATGTCTATCAGGGATGGTCTAGACAGTATTTGGTCCTGCCATGAGGGCAGGGGACTGGACTCGATGACTTCTCGAGGTCCCTTCCAGTCCTAGTATTCTATGATTCTAGTCCTCCTGTGATCAGCTGGTACAGCCAGCTCTTTCTCCTCCTCTGTCCCGGGCAAAAAGTCCCCAGCTTATAGCAAACGTCCTTCTGGCGTCCCGAGGGGCCTGATTCCCACCATATAAGAATGAGGGGTCACTCAATGAAATGAATAGGCAGCAGATTTAAAACAAACCAAAGGAAGTTTTTTCCTTCACTCAGTGCATAGTCAACCTGTGGAACTCCTCGCCAGAGGAAGTTGTGAAGACCAGGACTTTAACAGGGTTTAAAAAAGAGCTAGATAAATTCATGGAGGTTAGGTCCATCGATTAGCCAGGCTGCGCAGGGATGGTGTCCCTGGCCTCTGTCAGAAGCTGGCAATGGGCGACAGGGGAGGGATCGCTTGATGATTCCCTGTTTTGTTCCCTCCCTCTGGGGCCATTGTCGGCTGACAGGACACTGGGCTGGATGGACTTTTGGTCTGACCCAGCTTGGCCCGTCTTCTGTTCAGTGCTCAACCACCCTGAGAGGCAGGAAGTTTTTGCTAATGTGCCGTCTAAGCCTCCCTAGCGGCAGTTTAAGCCCATTGCGCCCCATCCTAGCCTCCGAGGTCAAGGAGAACAATTGTCTCCCTCCTCCTGGTAACAACCTTTTACGTACTTGAAAGCTGCTCTCACGTCCCCCTCGGTCTGCTCTTCTCTGCACCGCACACCCCCGGTCTCCGTCTTGCTCTCCAGACCTTTCAGCGCTGTTGTTTCACTGGCCTGGCCTGCCGGAACCGCGGTTGTGCCGTTTCGTGGCTGCAGGGGCCCTGCCTGCTGTGGCCTGGCCGGGGTGGGTGCCGGATGCTGGGCTGAGGCTGGGAGGGAGAAGCCGGAGGCTGGAGCCATGTTGCATGTGTCGTCCCCCCCCCACCCGTGTGCCTGCAGGTCTGGGCCTGTAGGGTGCAGACGGGGAGCCCTGAGCTGGGACCCCCGTCCCCTCTCACTGTCCAGGCCCGGGTGTCGGGAAGGGGGCAGCCACTGCAGGACTCGGGGTCCGTGGATGGCCGTCACAAGGCGCTGGGCCTACCCTCAGAGGGCCAGGCCCGCGTGCCCCTGGGGCGCCCGCCTGGCAGCTCCCGGCGGGCTGCGCCCTTGGCAGCCGGGGCAGGGAAGGATGGACGGAGACACGCGCTCGGGCGTTTCCAAGGAAACCGCAGCCATTTGGCAGGGAGTTGCAGCTGCCGGTCGCTCACCCCCTCAGACGTGCAGCCCTTGCCCAGGGGAGCGAGGGCGGGGCGGGGAAGGTGGCGTCCTGCCAAAGTGCCACCCCCCTCCTGGCCTCTGCCCCCCGTGAGCCCTCAGCCGATGCCCTCCCTCCGCCCTGGTAACCTGCGCGCTTTCTCTGCCCCCCGCATCTAGCCATCGTGCCAGCCTGGCCTCCCTCTGCCCACCCAGGGCCCGGGCGGGGAATTCTTGGGGGGCATTGTCATACCCGTGCCCTGGGGCACCAGGTGGGGGGGCTGACGGGGGTGGTTCCTCTCAGCCCCCAGGCCTTGGCTGGGCTCTGGCAGCCGCGTGGCCGGTGCCGCGGCCCAGGCCTGGCACTGAGCTCCCCGATGCCAGTTTCCGAGGCAGGGGGCTGCGGCGGGCCCTGGGTGAGGAAAGGGGGCAGAAGAGCGAGTGGGGGGGTGGGGTCTTGGCTCCCTGGGGCCTCCTGGCTCTTGGAGGGGCCCCAGGGCTGGGACCTGAGCTTTGTGCCGAGCGAGGGGCCTCGGGCTGCCCCCAGGCATAGGGGTGCGAGGGGCCTGTGCTGGGGCGGGGGTGCAGGGCCAAGCTGTGTGGAAGTGCCCCGAGTGATGTGCTGGGACCGAGCCCTCCTGCTGCCCCCTCTCCGGCTGGCTCACGGGGGGCCCGGCTGGGAGTCTGCCACAGACCAGCCAGGCTCAGCAGGGGGCGCTCTCTCTTCAGGGTCCGGGCTGACATGTGCGCCACTAGGGGGCTGCAGGGGTGGGGCTGTAGGGGCGTGGGCCTGGCAGGGGCTGCAGGGGCGGGGTGGGGCTGGGCGGCAGGAGGCGGGGGCTCATCGGGGGCGCTGGGCTGCAGGGGCGGGCGGGGCTGTGAGTGTGCACCGGGCCCAGGTGGGGAAGGAGGGGGTAGGACATCTGGGGCAAAGGATGGGGAGAGGCTGGTGGCTGGGAATAGGGACGCGCCCAGGGAAGGGGGAGAGCAGAGGAGGCAGGGCCCCTAGGCCCCGACTCTGGGTGCTCTGGGGCACCCCCCAGGGCCTCTCACCCAGCTGTGTGCAGTATTCCGGGCACTCCGTGGGGAAGGGGAGCGAGGACGGGGGCATGCTCAAGGCCAGAGGCTGGGATGGGGGCAGGGGCTCGGGAAGGGGAATGGGATGGAGGCGGGGCCAGAAAGGGGCAGGATTTGGGGAAGGGCTGGCCTGGGGGTGGGGCCTGGAGCAGGGGCAGGAGGAGAAGTTGGTGTCTGTGCAGGGGCAGACTGGGACACTGGAGGGAGGAAGGGCGGGGACCAGCCAGGCTCAGCAGGGGGCGCTCTCTCCTCACAGTCCAGGCTGACGTGTGCCCCTAGGGGGCTGCAGGGGGGGCTGGGCTGCAGGGGCAGGGCCAAGGTCGCCCAGAGGATTCAGGGGGCCTGGGGCAAAGCAAAGCCTGGGGCCCCTTCCATTTAAAAAAAAATACTATAGACCTCAGACTTCAGACATGCTCGTGGGGGCCCCTGCGGGGCCTGGGGCAAATTGCCCCACTTGCCCCCCCGGGCGGCCCTGGGCAGGGCAGGGCTGAAAATCACACCAGCGTCGGTGTCGGTGCTAGGAGCTGAGCTCCCAAGGCCAGGCCTTTCCAGCCGGGTGTTTACCACCGCCCGGGGGGTGGATACGCTGCACCCTTACATGACCCCAACCTCAGCTGCCTTAGGTCCGCCCCTCCTACCCCCACATGGGGCAAATCAAGAGAGGCTTTTCCCCCAGAGCAGGCAGAGCCACTGTGGCCGGGCCCCCCAAGCCCTTTTAAATCCCCAGTCTATGGGCGACTGCCCCCTTTCCCTCCCTGTCCGTGGGCCTTGGTGGTGGAGAGAGAAGGACCCCAAGCCTGAAGCTTGCTGCCGCTGGCAGGGAGAGGGCCTCTTCGGGACCACCCCACAGCCCTTCCCCCAGCCCCCTGAGCCACCTCCTGGACCCCCCAGCCCCACCCCACACTGCAGTCCTTACTTCCCCCTTGCCAGGCGGGTGGAAGGATTTGGATCTGGTCCGGCCGACCCCCCCCCCCAAAATTCCACAAACCCGCTGCCCCTGCGCGGAGGAGCAAGCGCAAATTGCTGACGTGCGTTCTCTGGCCGCTGGGCGGTTCCCAGATCCGCCGAGGTGACGCGACCCGTTCCCGCCCCAGAGCCAGAGGATAAAAAGGGGGCTGAGTGGGTTACCGACTGTTGTAATGAGCCATGAAGCCAGGGTCTTGGTTACAGCCCTCGAGTAAACTTACGAACTTGAGCTCACAAGCCGATTTTGGGGAACAGGTTGCCCAGGTGGCTTGTGAACTCGAGGGCTGAGATGTGAGACATGGAGGGGCTCGTTCTCTGAAAATTGTGCCCTCCGGGTGCTGTGCGGTTGTGTCTTTTATCATTTTTCGGTGCACTTTCATTCGAGAGCATAGGGCCGTGTTCTCTGTAAGCTGAGCGCCTGGGCAGCCACTCAGGAGAGATTCCAAATGCTGCCTGGCTGATTAGCAAAGCACCCACAGCCGGTCGCGTGGGTGTCTACTCGTGGTGCACATTTGCACATGCCTCGGTGCATGGAACAAAATTTATTCCGCCCATGGGTGGAAACAATTAGAGGGAACACCCGCACGGGGGTTGTCTGGTTTCACCCTATTATTATTGGGGAGTTTAATGCACGTTACGCTAAGCACGTCCGGGGTCTGGACCTTGAAAGGCACGTTGGGTGGCGCGGTGACCATTGTAGCAGCAGCGTTATGGCTGCACGTTTGGCAGCGGTGGTTCTGGCGGGGTCTGGCGCTACTCTGAGTCGGTCTGTGGGGAGCTCTGCCGGTTGGACAAAGCCACACCTTGGTCATGGCCTCGATTGCTTCAGGGACAAACATTGACTGTGGAATCAACAAGCATTACACTGCTGAGACCCTGATCAAAGCAGGAGATACAGAAGGGCCCGGTGGTGATTCCTAACCGCGACAACTCTGCCAGTGCAGCCAGCTGAGATGACAACTCTCTGGCAGCAACTGCTGTCATAGGGTATGTCTACACAAAGTTATTTCGAAATAACAGCAGTTATTTTGAAATAACTTTCCTAGTGTCTACACAGCCATTCCGTTATTTCGAAATTAATTCGAAATAGCGGAGGGCTTATTTCGACATTGGTAAACCTCATTCCACGAGGAATAGCGCCTATTTCAAAATTGCTATTTTGAAATAAGCGCTGCATAGATGCTTATTTCGAAATAGGGGGCCTCCAGCCCTTCCCAGGGTGCCCTGCTGGCCGCCCTGGCCACAAGGCAACTGCTGACCTGATGCCCTGCCGGAACTGGTTCCAACCAGCCTTAAATGTGATTCAACGTCCACTCAGTGTGGACGCGCTATTTCGAAATGCATTTTGTGTGTAGACGTGTTATTTTGAAATAAGCTATTTTGAAATAACGCTGTAGTGTAGACGTACCCATAACTCAATGTGGATCCCTGCATCACTATGCGCCCTGGATGTCAAATTGTCCCCAAACGACTCCAGGAGAAACTCTGCAGCCTTCCCAAGACGCACAAATGTGGAAACGCAGGTGGACCGGTGCTATCTGGCCCTGGTGCTCTTACTGCAGGAATAGTGGAACTCCTAGAAGCAATCCTCCAACCACTGCCTTCCTTCCTCCCAGCAGCCCCCCTCATCCCCTCTCTACATGGCAGCGTCCCGTCCCACCTCCCAGATGTCTGCAAGATGACAGGCCACCCCAAATGTGGCACCAACCTCATCCTGTTCATCCACACCCAGTCACAGCCCTTTGCCAACGCCCCGTCTTGCGCAGAAAAACCAGCTGTGGCAAAGCCGTTATGCCTATTATTTTCAGGCATAACGGCTTTAAGATTTTCTATGGCAGTGTAGACAGCCCGTCTTGCGCCAAGAGCCTCTTCCGCGAAAATGGCGGTTCATTAGCTATGCAAATGAGGCTCGGCGATATTCCAACGCTGAGCCTCATTTGTATAGCTCTGGCGCAAAAGCGCGCCAGTCTAGACGTAGCCCTGGGGTAGCTAGAGGGTGTTTTCACCATCTACACGCCCTCCTGGGTTTCCAGTCTAACTTCAGCTACTGCATAAAACTTTCTCTAGTACATTCCCCTAGCCTCGACTTCCTGCGCCACCATCAGCTTCAGCAGTGACTCCTGGTAGCCGGCTACGTACAGGCGACCCCCGGGTCCCCACACTGACCTTGAGAACGGGCAGACTGGGTCAGACCAAAGGTCCATCTAGCCCAGTGTCCTGTTGGCCAACAGCGGCCAATGCCAGATGCCCCAGAGGGAGCGAACAGAACAGGGAATCGTTAAGTGATCCCTCTCCTGTCGCCCGTTCGCCATCCCTGCCCAGCCTGGCCAATAGCCATTGATGGACCGAACCTCCATGAACGTATCTAGCTCTTTTTTGAACCCTGCTGAAGTCCTGGCCCTCATAGCCTCTTCTGGAAGATCCTGAAATGGCCGCCAGCCTCGCGGAATCCGTTCGCACCAGCCAGGCCCTCGCCTACCCCAAAACAATCTCCCAGCCTCCTCCAGGAAAAGGAGGGAAAACAAAACCTTGAACGCTTTCCCCGACATGGTGGCTATTTCTCTGAACTCTCCTTCCTCGGCCTGCCCCTGCCTTCAAAACACAAGCCTAGGCCTGTAATTCCTGCCTTTCCCACACACTTGATACGGACACTGAGTTTGAGGTTTATGACGACAACAGGTAACCCACTAAGCCCCCTTTTTGACCTGTGGCTACAGGGGTGTAAACAGGGCCACTGCAACTGGACTGGGCTGGGCGGTATCCGGGGACGCCCGCCGCTCCACTCCACACCTTCGAATGCTTTCTAACTCCCTGTTCCACCTTACAAGACCTTCCTCAGCCCCGCAGGGGAGCGCTGTGTCGGGGGAAGTCTGGTCTCTCGCCAGCACGCGCTGGTGCGGCTAATGCGCTCCCACGTCGGGTCGCCTTCCTGGGGCCGACACGGCCCCCATGACTGGCCCAGATAAAGGGCCATGCAGCAGGGTTGGAAGGAGCCATGGCCAGGCCCGTCTGTTCTGCCTTGCCTCGGTTTCTCGTTGCTACCTAAGGGCTTCCCCCAGCTTGCCTGGAGAAGCTGGGACTGCTGGGCCCCCACGGTGTGATGGGGGGCCCCTGGCCTATGCGGCTATCGGGTTCTTGGTGCTGGGGGGGTAACGGCCTACAGAGCCATGGGGTTCTGAACGCTGACCCATCCATGGTGCTGTGGCTGCAAAGGTTCTGTGCTCTGGGCCCCCACGGTGCTGGGGACCAAGCATGCAGAGCCATGGGGTGCTGCATGGCAGGGTTTCCAGCCTGTGGGGTTGTGCAGCGCTGAGCGCTAGCCCCCCTGGTGCTAGGGGGGGCACACCAGACAGGTGTCCCTCCGTGAGCTCCCCCTACCCGGTGGCTCTGAGCCCGTTGCTGCAATTGGCCCCCTGGCTGCCGGGGAGAACGCGGCTTGGTGGGCATTCGGGGCACGTCTGGCAGGGCTGTGAGGGCTCAGGCTGGGATGGGGGGGCCTTGCCTGCCCCAGTTCAGGGAGCTTGTAGCACTGAGCAGCGAGGGACGGGGCGGCGGCAGCACTGTATGGGGAGGGGGTTTCATGGGAGGGGGGCAGTGGCAGGCGGGGGGTGACCCAGGAGATACTCTTGCGGTCTGGGCCCTCCCGGCTGGGGGTAGGGGCCAGGAGAATCGATGGAGTGTCCTGGAAGCTGCGACCCCCCCCGGCTGCCCACCCCACTCTGCCAGCTGGGCCTGTAAGGGGGGCTGGGCCATACCCCAGGGTCGGCAGGGGGCTCTGGCAGCCAGGCCGCGCAGCTTTTGCTCCACTGAGGGGGTCCCTTCTCCGCGTCGGGCCTTTCTGCTCCGTGTGGCTCTCAGGGCTGGGGAAAGCCCGGGGGTGACTTACGCCAGCTGTTGGCTGGAGCTGAGGGGAGTGGGGAGCAGTGGTTAGAGCAGAAGGCTGGGAGCCAGGACTCCTGGGCTCTCTGTCCAGCTCTGGGAGGGGAGTGGGGTGCAGTGGTTAGAGCTGGGAGCCAGGACTCCTGGGCTCTCTGTCCAGCTCTGGGAGGGGAGTGGGGTGCAGTGGTTAGAGCTGGGAGCCAGGACTCCTGGGCTCTCTGTCCAGCTCTGGGAGGGGAGCGGGGGCCAGTGGTTAGAGCAGGAGGCTGGGAACCAGGGCTCTCCCCACTGAGGCGGCCTCTCTCCCTGCAGCACTGCAGCCTGGGCAGCAGCCGCTCGGAGAAGGGCTCGTCGTGGTCCAGCCGGTCGCTGGGCGCGCGCTGCCGGAACTCCATCGCCTCCTGCACCGACGAGCAGCCCACGTCGGCAACTACCGGCTGCTCAAAACCATCGGCAAGGGCAACTTCGCCAAGGTCAAGCTGGCCCGGCACATCCTGACGGGCAGAGAGGTGAGGGGGCGGGAGCCGTGGGGCAGCCCGCTGGAAGGGTGTGCAGAAGGCCATGGAACAATGTCTCAGGCAGGACATATGGGGGAGCCATGGGGCAGCGCTGCGGGAGGGAGCAGGGCAGAGGAGGGCCATGTGGGACACAGGGAGGGAAGTGTGGGGCAGGGGAGAGGAGGAGCATGTGAGGCACAGGCAGGGAAGTGCGGGGCAGGGGAGAGGAGGAGCATGTGGGGCACAGGGAGGGCAGTGGAGGGGTGAGAGAGTGGAGGGGCGTGTGGGGCATGGGAAATAGGGGGCAGGGCAGTGGGAGGGGCATGTGGGGCACAGGGAGGAAATGGGGTGGTGCCTCCGATATTCTCCCCCCCTTTCCCAACCAGAATCTGGGGGCCCTGGCAGTGGCCGCGGTGGGTGGACGGGACCCCGGGCCGGAGGGACCCTGGCTCTGACCCCACCTGGCCGCTCTCCTGTTTGTAGGTTGCAATAAAAATCATCGACAAGACGCAGCTGAACCCCACGAGCCTCCAGAAGGTGAGTGGGGATGGGGAGGGGGGGCAGCAGGCTGGTGCCCCCGGGCCTAGGGCTGGAGGTGGCTGCCCGGGGCTGGTGTGGGGGCCCCTGTGGCTGCCCACAGCGCAGCCCCGCCTCCCCCCGCCCCCCCGGCTGGGTTCCCAGGCTCCACAAAGGGCCCACTGGACTCTGGACCGGGGTGGGAGGGGCTCAGGTCCCACCCCCAGCATCCCCCCCCATTTCTCCACCCCAGGGCACCCTCCCATCTTCTCTCCCCATGGCACTATCCTGCCAGCCCCGCCCATCCCCCTCCCTCAAGTCCTGGCTCTAATTAGCGCCCAGAGGCCCCGCTGGCCACTGTGGGAACAGCTGCTCGGCATCTCCAGGGGCGGCTAATTAGCTTGGGATTCGGAGGCCAGAGAAGCGGATTGGCGCCAACCCCGGCACCGCCCCTCCCCAGCCCCTCAGGGGACCCCCCCCCAAGCCAGCCCCTCCCCCGGGATCGGCGCGAGTGCCCCACCAAGGAAAGGGCCCCGCGGGCTGGGGGGGGTGGGGCGGGTGAGGAGAATCTGTGAAGCTAATCCCCCCCCGACTCTCTGCCCCCTCCAGCTCTTCCGGGAAGTGCGGATCATGAAGGGCCTGAATCACCCCAACATCGGTGAGCCGGGGGCCTGGCTCTGGGGCCCGGGGGCGACAAGGCCCCGGATGACTGCCCCTCCCCCCAGCTTCAGCTGCCCCGGCCCAGGCGAAAGGACCGGCTGTGTGGGCACTGCCTCTGCGGGCCCTTCCGCTGCAGGGGGGCAGGCGTGGGGGGCAGGATCGGGCCATTCTGTGAGGCCATACGGGCAGGCATTGGGGGGGACAGGCCTGTCCTGTGAGGCCATGTGGGGGGGGGGCTGTTGGGTGGGAGTCAGGCTGCCCTGTGGTGTTTGGGGCTGAGAGGGGGTTAGCCCTGTCCTTGGAGGGTGTTTTAGGGTGCTGGGAGGTGGTGTTGGGGGGGTTGCAGGCTCCGTTCCAGGAAGCTCTCTGGGGGGCTGTGACCCATACATTTCAGGGGGGCTCTAAATTGCATAGGCAGCAAAGGCTCTGCCAGCCTCGCCATGGGAGAGACCCGGCCCCTGTGGGGTGGGGGTGGGGGGGCAGGTTGGCCCTGGGGAGTTGGGCGCTTGACCGTGTCCCTGCGTTACAGTGAAGCTGTTTGAGGTGATAGAGACGGAGAAAACGCTCTACCTGGTGATGGAGTACGCCAGCGCTGGTGAGCACCCCCGACTCCGGCGGTCCCCTGCCCCCTCCCACAGCCCGGCCTGACCGTGGGCCCTGCCTGGCATGATCCCTCCTCCTTCCCCACAGCCCAGCCTGAGGAGCCCTGCCTGGTGTGACCCCACCTGGCCAGGTGTGATGCGCCTCTCTCCCCTACAGCCCCCGATGACAGGCCCTGCCGCCCCCACCCCGTGCTGCTAAAATTATCCTCGCTCGGTTTAAAATAAGCTGAGCCACTGGGCTGCCTGCAGGCGCTGCCCAGCTGGTGGCTGACTCGCTGCTGCAGCCTGGCACAGGCTGCCAGGCGGGGGGGGCGCCCACGTTCCCGCCCGTGCCGGGGCGGCTCCCCTCTGCCGCCGGGGCTCCGGCTCGTCCCCGAGCGGCCGCCGCGGGCCAGTGCTGGGCAGGGGGCATGAACCCCGGCACCGCCAGCCCGGTTCCGGGGGGTCTGGCGGCCGCTCCTGGGGAATGCGGGGTCCCCAGGCCCCCCGTATCCGGCTGTCATGGACCCCCAGCAGGACAGCTGCCGTCGGGGGTGGGGCTGCCCCGCAGGGCGGGGGGCACCCTTCGCCCCAGCCTGCCGCCTGGCACCGCCCCCGGCAGCCGGCTCCTGACCGAGCCCCTCCCCCAGGCGAAGTCTTCGACTACCTCGTGTCGCACGGACGGATGAAGGAGAAGGAAGCCCGGGCCAAATTCAGACAGGTCAGGGCGGAGCCTGGCAAGGGGAATGGACGCGAGCCCTGGGCATCCCAGCAGGGGGCGCTGTGGGGAGGGGCAGGAGCTGGCTGGGGGGGCAGCGCCTGGTTACTCCAGCCCCGGCCTGTCCCAGCAGGCGCTGTGGGGAGGGGCAGGAGCTGGCTGGGGGGGCAGTGCCTGGTTACTCCAGCCCCAGCCTGTCCCTGCAGGGGGCGCTGTGGGGAGGGAGCTGGTGGGGCAGCCCTGGTTTCTCCAGCCCCAGCCTGTCCCTGCAGGGGGCGCTGTGGGGAGGGAGCTGGCGGGGGGAGCCCCTGGTTACTCCAGCCCCGGCCTGTCCCAGCAGGGGGCGCTGTGGGGAGGGGCAGGAGCTGGCGGGGGGGGCAGCGCCTGGTTACTCCAGCCCCGGCCTGTCCCAGCAGGGGGCGCTGTGGGGTGGGGCAGGAGCTGGCTGGGGGGGCAGTGCCTGGTTACTCCAGCCCCAGCCTGTCCCTGCAGGGGGCGCTGTGGGGAGGGAGCTGGCGGGGGGAGCCCCTGGTTTCTCCAGCCCCAGCCTGTCCCAGCAGGGGGTGCTGTGGGGAGGGGCAGGAGCTGGCGGGGGGAGCCCCTGGTTACTCCAGCCCCGGCCTGTCCCAGCAGGGGGCGCCGTGGGGCATAGGGTGGGGTTCTCTGCCCCCTGGCTCCCACCGTGGTGGGCCCATCGCTGTAGCTCAGGGCGGGGTCTCTGGGTTGGCCCCGGCTCCTGGTGGTGAGGGCTGGGCTGGGCAACGGGAAGCTGGGAGCAGCACACGGAGCCATCTGCTGCCAGGACTGGTCTCCCCCCCCCTCCCACTGCAGCCTGAGGGAAGGGTGGGCTGCCGGCTCTGCCCTTGGGGGGGATGACTGTGTGCTCTATGGGGAGGGGTTGTACACGCTTTCAGGGGGAGGTTGTGTGCTCTGTGCAGGGGGCTGCTGGCTCTGCATGTGGGGACTGGGCTGCTGGCTCTGGGGCTGCGTGCTTTGCCCATGGAGGGGGAGCTGTGCTGATAGCTTGGGTGGGGGGCGTAGGTTCTGCACGTGAGGTGGTAGCCACGCTGTGTTGCTGGCCCTGGTTGGGGGGGGCCTGCTGTCCCTCTTATGTGTCCTGGGGGGGTTGAGGGCTCCCTGCTGGAAGCCAGCCAGGAAACCCACCTGGGCGCTGCCTTCCCAGCCTTCGGTCCCGGTGGGTGGGATGGGGGGCAGAGTGTCCGTCGCTTCGCTGCCCTCACTGCCGCCTCCGCCCCCAGATCGTCTCGGCCGTGCACTATTGTCACCAGAAGAACATTGTGCACCGAGACCTGAAGGTGAGTCGCCCCGCCCCGGCACCAGCACCCAGGCCCTTCCTCTCCTCTGCCCCACACTTGGCACCGCCCTGCCCCATGGGCACGTCCCCTCCCTCACCCAGGGCCTTGCTCAAGCTTCCCCCCTGACCTCAGACCCACTTTCTGCCCTGGCCCAGGGCCTCCCCCAGCACAGCCCCTCCCCCCCCGGGGTAGGGATGCTAACGGGAAAACGGTTTTCTGGTACCCAGGAGCAGGCCAATCAGCCAGGATTTTACATTCCTATCCTAGACACGGCCCCTCCCCCCCCAGCTCCCTCCCCCTTGCCCTGGCTATGTGGCGGGGCCTGACCCTGCCCTCCCTCTGCTGTAAGGGCAGGGCCGGACCTAAGTGTACCCCGCTCCTTCCCCCCAGCCAGGCCTTCTCCCCCCTGCTGTGCCCCCTGCCCCTGCCAGCTGTGGGGGCGTGGCCAGACCCCGCTGTGCCCCCTGCCCCTGCTGTGGGGGCATGGCCAGACCCCCGCTGTGCCCCTGCCCCTCCCAGATGGGGGCGTGGCCAGACCCCGCTGTGCCCCCTGCACCTCCCCCTGCTGTGCCTCCTGCCCTTGCCAGCCGTGGGGGCATGGCCAGACCCCGCTGTGCCCCCTGCCCCTCCCCCTGCTGTGCCTCCTGCCCCTGCCAGCTGTGGGGGCGTGGCCAGACCCTGCTGTGCCTGCCCCCCTGCGGCCCCTGCTCCAGCCGATGAGAATGCGGACTTCGGGTTCAGCAACGAGTTCACGCTGGGCTCCAAGCTGGACACGTTCTGCGGAGCCCCTCTGCCCGCTCGCCTCTTCTTCTAAGCTGGGGCAAGAAGTGCAAGCCCCCAGTCGGCTTCTGGGGCAAGCCACACTGTGGGTCTTAGTGGTCAGACTGGGTCTGCCTCCAGGCAGAACCTCAACCCTGGTCAGCGGCAGGGGGGCAGGACGGGGCACGGGACGGGGAGGTGGGGGACATCCGGGGGCAGGATGGGGTGTCCAGTGGGGACATGGGCTGGGGTCATCCGGGGGCACAGGGATGGGGTGTCTGGGGGAACATGGGATGACAGGGTGTCCAGGAGCAGGGGGAGTTCTGGGGTCACAGGGATGGGAGGTCTGGGGGGACATGGGATGATGGGGTGTCCAGGAGCAGGGGAGTCCTGGGAGGACACAGGGATGGGGTGCCTAGGGGCATGGGGACATGGAGTGGGGAGATATGGACATCGGGGTCCTGGGGGCCCGTGAGTATGGGGTGTCCTGGGGGAACATGGGATGGGGACATGGGGATGGGAGGCCTGGGGAGGACACGGGATGGGGATGGGGAGATATGGCCATGGGGGGGTCCTAGGAAGACACGGGGTCGGGAGATGGGGGTGGGGCGCACTGGGTGTCCAAGGAGGCATGGGCAGTGAGGGGGTGGGATGCGAGGGACGCCCAAGGGGAAGGGGGAGAATCCGGGGGCTGTGGGTGCCCCAGGTGGCCGGTGGCAGGGCCAGCCCGTAGCCCAGCGGAAGGGCAGTCTCTAGGTCGGATCTCGCCCCTGCATCGCTCTGGGCCCCTGGCGCCAGAGCCTGGTTGTCTGGGCACACAGCCTGGGGCCCCTACAGCCCTGCTGGGCCTCGCCGCAGAGCGAGCCCCCCTTCGTATGGGGAGGGGGACCCTTTGGGGCCAGCTTCTAGCCAAGGCCCTGGCGATGGGAGTCCCCGGCAGGCGTGCATGATGCGCGCCCCCGCAGGAGCTGCGGGAGCGAGTGCTGCGAGGCAAGTACCGCGTCCCCTTCTACATGTCCACCGACTGCGAGACCATCCTCCGGCGCTTCCTGGTGCTCAACCCCTCCAAGCGCTGCACCCTGGAGGTGAGTGCCCCCCAGGGGTGGGGAGAGGGCAGGGGGGCCCCCCAGGAGTGAGGGGGGCAGGCAATGTCCCCTCTCATCTTTTCCATCCATGTGCAGTTATTTTCCATCCCTGTGTGGAATAATGTTTCTTTGTGCACCAGGGCGCGTGCGAATGTGCACCGCCAATAGAAACACCCACCGAGCAGTGGGTGCTCTGCTCCTCAGCCGGGCAGCATTGGAATCTCTCCTGAGCGCCCGCACAAGGAACTGGGAACACTGGTGGCAGGGTGCCCCCCCGGCCGGTACAGGACCTCATAGCATCCCCCTGTCCTGTAGCCCAGGGGTTAGTCTGTGCCCTTCCCCTGGCAGTGCCCGGCGTGCCCGGCTCCCTGCGGCAAGTCCAGCCCAGGCAGCCCCGCAGCACCTTCCCCTCCTGGGGCTCCCCCCAGCTTTCTGGACCATGGATCTCAGTGTGTTTCTTCTTCTCTCCATTGGCAGCCCCACCCCTGGCCCCAGAGGGGCTGTTTAACCCCTTACATCCCATGCAGAGCAGGGCTGAGCCCAGAGGAAAACTGAGGCACGCAGGGGCCTCCTAAAAATATTACCAAGGTTCCAATTTCCTCACTGCCCCCCTCCTATGCTCTGTGGCCCCCTTTACCTGCCCCCCGACTTGGCCCATGGACCTGGGACCCCATCCTGGCCCTCAGCTCTGGTTGGTGCCCCCCAAGTAGTGGTAATCCCCCGGGGGTGAGCTCTCATTAAGCTGGTGCTGCCTGTGCAAGGCCCTGCCTGTCGCTGCCTCCCCCAATGACTGTAATTAGTGTAATTGACTCAGGGGATAATTACAGGGTGTCTGGGACCTAGGCAGGCTCCATGCAGCCCCCACAGAGCTCAGCTTCCTGGTGGGTGGGGTCTCGGAGCTGGCTGGGAGCACCCAGGGATGGGGGGGGTACAGCTCCCACGGGCTCATGGGGGCTCCTCTGGGGGGCAGAGTTGGGCTGCTGGGCTCCTGCCCACAGCAGGGCAGGGGCTCGGGGGCACTGGAAGGAGGGTGCTGGGCCCTTCCTCGTTGCACCCCTCTGCAGCCCTCTGGGGATAGAGGCCGGGGGGGAGACAGCCTGAGTCCCGGCAGGAAGACTCAAGCTGCGTTCGGTGGAGGGGGCAAGGCAGGGAGATTCAGCCCCTGTTGGGGGGTTTCCTGGTGGGGAGACTTGCCCCCATCTTGGTATGTATGGGGGGAGGGGGCAATGGGTGTGTGGGCAGACACGGCCTCTGTGCCAGTTGTGGGAGACAGGTGAGGGGTGATGGGTCTGTACTGGCTGGGGGGGAGGGGTACTTTGGGGGCAGACGCAGCCCTGGTACCAGTTGGGAGGGGTCTGTGCCAGCTGGCGGGGGAGGGGTACTTTGGGGGCAGACGCAGCCCTAGTGCTGGTTGGGGCAGGGGTCTGTGCCAGTTGGCGGGGGAGGGGTACTTTGGGGGCAGACGCAGCCCTGGTGCCGGTTGTGGGGGGTTGAGGGGTGCCCAGTCTCGAGATGCACCCCCCACGCCAGGGGGTCCTGACCCCCCTCTCACCTGTCCTTCCTCTCCCAGCAAATCATGAAGGACAAATGGATCAACATCGGCTACGAGGGGGACGAGCTGAAGCCCTACAAGGAGCCGGAGGAGGATTTTGGAGACACCAAGCGCATCGGTGAGGGCCCAGGGCTGCTGGGCTGCATGGCCTGGGATGGGGAGGAGGGGACCCCCAGTGGGGGCAGCACCAGAGGCTGGGCTGGACGCGAGGACGCCAGTTCGGTGAGGGCTCGCTGGAGTGGCCCAGCTGGCTGGCTAGGGGAGGGCAGAGCTAAGCCGCAGCCCCATGGCCTGGATCTTTGGCCTCCGCCCCACCCGGGCCGGGACATGGCCCCCTTCCTCCCAGCTCCCAGAAGGCTCAAGCCCCAGAGGCTCGGGGGCTTGCTTGGCGGGGGCCGGGCGCTGGTGTCTGTGCCGGAAACAAACCCAACCCCTCTCTCCCAGAGGTGATGGTGGGGATGGGCTACACCCGTGAGGAGATCAAGGAAGCCCTCAACAGCCAAAAATACAACGAGGTCACAGCCACCTACCTCTTGCTGGGCAGGAAGAACGAGGTGAGTGCGGGCCGGGGGTGGGGGAGCCGGGATGTGGAGGGGAAGCCCATGAGGGGTTTGGATCTGGAGCGTTTGCTGAATCCTCTGTCTCGCGCACCGTGCTGCTGCGGCAGGCAGCCGAGCGCTCCCGGCCAGCTCTCTAATCTCTTCCAGCCAGGGGTGGACTTTTTTTTTGCATCCACGTGCGGAATAAAATTTTACGTGCACCAAGGCACGTGTGAATGTGCACCATCAGGAGACACACAGGGCACCAGCGGGCACCTGCGCTCCCATGAACCTTTCCACAGTCAGGGACATGCCCAGCTGTAAGCCGAACGAAGGCATCTCCCCAGCCCAGAGCTGTCCGGTCTCGTCCTGGTCCAAAGCCTGACCCCTGTACATTTATTTCCCAGTCCTGCTCTCCCTCAGCATGGAGAGAACAAGGCACGAGCCTCTAGCTGAGAGCAGCATCCCCCCACATGGCAGAGTTCTAGGTAAAAGATATAAACCCCACGTGTTACCTACATTTTCAGGGTCCTAGCGTGTAGACCCACGTCCTATAGCTTAAGAAACCAAACCGACCTGCAGTGTGAATTCTCTAAACTGCATCACGTTTGAATCCGGCCGTGCCTCCCCCTGGCTGGCTTCCATACGCGGGCCTGGACCTTCCTCCCTGCCTCTACAGGCGGCATGCTGTATGGGGTGACGTCACTTTCTCCTTTTATAGTTTCTTCCACATGGAGGGAACTTGTCTGTTCCACACCAGGCCCCCGAACGTTCCCTCCAATCTTTCCCATCCATGTGCAGATTTTTTTCCCCTCCCATGTGCGGAATAATTTGTATGTGCACCGAGGCAGGAACGAATGTGCACCACCAGGAGAAACACAAAAACCAAGCGGCTCTGCCAGTCGGCCAGGCAGAGTTGGAATCTCTCCTGAGTTGCCGCACAAATGCCCAACTTCCAGGGAACATTGGTCCAGGGTCACCCGAGCTAGCCCCATGCCCTTGCAGGCTTCCGTGAGGCAGGGCAGAAATGGCTCATTCTCTTTGTTGATGGGCCGTTCAATTTGAATGCACCTTTCGCAGACCAGACTGGGTGTCCAGCTGGGTGGGTGTTACCTGGGAGGAGACTTGGCTTCACAGTCATTTTTTATACTCCAGCTTGCACCGTGCTCCATGCTTATGAATCGGATAATCGCACTGCGCAACCCATTGCTTTTCATAGAATCATAGAATCATAGAGCTGGAAGAGACCTTAGAAGGCCATCAAGTCCAGCCCCTTGCTCTAGGCAGGACCAATCCCAACTAAATCAACCTGGCCAGGGCTTTGTCAAGCCAAGACTTAAACACCTCTAGGGATGGAGACTCCACTACTTCCCTAGGGAACCCATTCCAGTGCTTCACCACCCTCCTAGGGAAATAGTTTTTCCTAATATCCAACCTGGACCTCTCCCACCACAACTTGAGCCCATTGCTCCTTGTTCTGCCATCTGTCACCACTGAGAACAGCCTCTCTCCATCCTCTTTGGAACCTCCCTTCTGGAAATTGAAGGCTGCTCTCAAATCCCCCCTCACTCTTCTCTTCTGCAGACTAAACAGACCCAACTCCCTCAGCCTCTCCTCATAGGTCATATGCTCCAGCCCCCTCATCATTTTGGTTGCCTCCGCTGGACCCTCTCCAATGCGTCCACATCCTTTCTGTAGTGGGGGGCCCAGAACTGGACACAATACTCCAGATGTGGCCTCACCAGAGCGGAATAAAGGGGAATAATCACTTATCTAGATCTGCTGGCAATGCTCCTCTTAATGCAACCTAATATGCCATTAGCCTTCTTGGCTACAAGGGCACATTGTTGGCTCCTATCCAGCTTCTCATCCACTGTAATCCCCAGGTCCTTTTCTACAGAACTTTTCCCTTGGCCCTGCCCGGGAGATATTTTGTACAAGATGCGTCAGAATGATTTCTAGCCCGGTGTTTTTCAACCAGTGGCATGAGTCCCCTGAGGGGTACTTGAGAGAAGTCTGGGGGGTACCTCAACAGAACTGAAATTTGGGGAAAACGGAATGTTTGTGTTAAGTTTTACAGCGCTTTAATATTTTTACACTTTTTACACCCCAAAATTTCATTGCTGCCCAGCTACAATTAAGTTGTTTCAACAAATGTGTTGCAATGGTAGAAAAAAATTTTGTGTGTCTGAAAACTGTAGGCTTTGGGGTACTTGTATAATTGGGGGGGTTTTTTTGAAAAAAGGGTACTTTATAAAAAAAGGTTGAGAAACACTGGTCTAACCAGTGCCCCCTGTGAGCTGAGCGCTTGGGTGGCTCTAACCCAGATCAGCAGAGCCCCTGCAGCTGGCAGTGTGGTGCACAGGCCTCGGTGCACATAACAAAATTTATTCCGCCTGTGAGTGGGAAAAAAACAAGGGAACATTATGTGTAACCACATCACGGCGGTGAACACAGGGTGCGGTGTCCCCGAGCCAGGCAGAGAAGAGCAACCAGACTGTTATCAGACTCATGGTCTTTCTAGCCAGGTCCTGTCTCTGCCGGTGGCGGGTGCCAGGTGCTTCAGAGGGAATGACCGGAGCAGGGCAGTTTTTGAGGGATCTGCCCCCTGACCAGTCCCAGTGTCTGGCAGGCAGGGGTTTAATGACCCCCAGTGCATGGAGTCGCGTAGCTGGTGATCTTGGCTAATGACCGTGCCCCAGGATTCTGTTTAGCCCCAGTATGCTTTGGGCCCCTGTCACGGACTCACAGGGCTCTGCTCTTGGCTCTGTACGGCCCCTGTGAGGAGTCCCCTTCGGGGCCATGGCCCTCCTCGGGGGCCGCTCTCTCGGGGGGCCATGCCGTAGGGCCCCCGGATCCCCCAGCACGCCTGGCTCTCCCCACGGGCCTCTCTGGGACTCCCCTCGTGAGCAATTGAACACAGAACAGGAAACCCCCAGCTAGGTCTGTCCTGCGTCCAGGTAGGCCCTGGCTGCCCCCTCTTCTTCCCCTCCCCCCCCATTCCAGCTGCCCCCTCCTTCCAACCAAGGCCCCTCTCCTACATCCTTTGTCCCCTCTTTGGCTGGTCAGGTCACCAGGGCCTTCTCAACCCATTGTCCTCCCCATAGCCAGGACTGGCTGGGCCTCCTCGGTTAGGGTCCCCCACCACCAGGCCATTGTTCGGGGTCCCAGCGACTAGGCCAGGTCACACCTGGTCCTCTGCCCCAACAAAAACGCCTTCCCACCACCTCGTTACACATGCAGCACCCAGGGGAACGGAGGCAGGCATAGATGATGCACGTAAATCGCTACCAAAAATCCCCAACTTCCTCGCCGCCTTCACACCGTCCCCCCACAGTGAGTTCCACAGGTTAACCAAGCACCAGCTTCCTTCTGGTTTTAACCTGCCGCCTCGTGATTCCAAGGGGCGCGCCTCGGTTCCTTGTGGTACGGGCCGAGGTAAATGGCACTTTCTCGCTTCCTTCACACTGCTCGCAGTGCCAGAGGCCATAATTCACCCCCATCGGGTCCCTTCACAGAGGAACAGGCCCTGTCCTATCGTCCCCTCTTCCACGCCTTGCCTCGTTTTTGTTGGCACCGTTTCCGATTCGGTCATCGCAGTGGCCGGAGCTGCTCACCACCGTCCGGGGGGGGGATCGTGAGAGTTGTGATAGCTGGGCCCAGACCGGGGTCACTGACCGGGCCGCAAGCAGGTTATAGCCCCAGGTTTCTATCCTCCAGGGGGCTGTGGCTCTACCTGCCTTCTCCAAGTGGGCCAGCCGTGGTGTCAGCACAAGTGGGGAGCGGCCCAGCTCCTAGGAGCCCAGAGCAGGAGTTCCCCTAGCAAGGCGCCCTGGCTGGCATGGGCACCGCGCTCCGTGCCCAGCTCCAGATGTGTGGCAGGGCTGGGACTAGGCAGGTCAGCCAGAGGCCTGCGTGAGCCGGCTCTAAGGGGCCGCCGGGCCCCCTTTCCCTCTCTGGCCTGCGTCGCCCAGGCTGTGTCCACACGGGGAGGGTTTGGTGACCAAAGCGCTGTCGACCTGCACAAATGAAAATGGGTCCAACTGGTTTTTCTGCCTCCCATTGTCGACGTGTCCTGGCCACATGGCTAGCTCCCCCGTGGACAGGTAGAGCAAAGCCTTGTGGGTAAGCATCCCACGGAGCTATGCTGGGGGAAGGCCCAGCTGATCCCTGCGCTTCATGGGATTCTCCCCGAGTTCTCCCACCGCCCGGGGAGCAGCAGCGTGAGGAGCTCTGGGAGCTCTCTGGGGTGAGGGACGTCAGAGCAGCCCCCCATCTCTCCAGCCCTCCCCTGGCGGCAGCAGCCTGCCTGCCGCTGTGTTCCTAGCCGGGCAGAACAGGCGCGCTCCAGTGATTTGCTCTTTGATGGTCCCCAAAGGGAGCAGCTCACTCAGCTGTCAGATACTTCCTGGAGCTTTGAAAGGGGAAGGGGCGCGCAGGCCTGCAGGGCAGCAGAGATCCCAAGACACTGAGCAGAGCCAGCAGGGCAGGCATGGTGGGATACTGGGGGAAGCCAGTTCTCACCATGCAACAGCGTCCACGCCGGCTCTTTGTCGACACTAAAAGGAGGGGAACGGACAAAACTCTCTCCCGGGGTTGGGGGTGTTGTTGCCAGAACGGGGTGTTTCCCTCGAAAGTTGCACGGCAGTGTGCCCCCTCCCGCTGGTTGGGCACCAGAAGGGCGTTTCTCTCGGGAAAGCGTGTGGGCACCGGAAAGCAGCCGGCGCCCAGGTGTGAGGCCGGGGTGACAGGCGTGCTCTCGGCAGGTGGAGGGGAGCGAGTCGCGCACGGGGAGCAGCCTGTCCCTGGCCCGGGTGCGGGCCCCCAGCGAGGTCTCCAACGGCACCAGCAAGTCGTCCACCCACGCCAAGGCCCAGCGCAGCTCCTCCACCTACCACCGGCAGCGGCGGCACAGTGACTTCTGTGAGTGCCCGACCGCAGCAGCCGTGGGACCGCAGACCCCAGTGGGGCCAAGGGCAGCTGGGGGGCCAAAGGGCAGAGGTTTGAGGGCCCGTGGGGAATGGGCGGAAGGGTCAGGCCTGTGGGGGGCTGAGAGGCGTTCGGGGAGAGGGGAGTGGGCAGGAGGGAGTGTGGGGGAGGACTCAGGGCAGGGGCGCTGTGGGGAGCAGGGCAGGAGCTGGGGCTGTGGAGCTTCTGGCTACTCCAGCCCCAGCCTCTCCCAGCAGGGGGCGCTGTGGGGAGGGGGCAGGAGCTGGCTGTGGGGGGAGCCCCCAGCTACTCCTGCCCCAGCCTCTCTCAGCAGGGGGCGCTGTGGGGAGGGGGCAGGAGCTGGCTGTGGGGAGCCCCAGCTACTCCCACCCCAGCTCTCCCAGCAGGGCGCTGTGGGAGGGGCAGGAGCTGGCTGGGAGCCCCAGCTACTCCCACCCCAGCCTCTCCCAGCAGGGGGCGCTGTGGGGAGGGGGCAGGAGCTGGCTGGGGGGGGAGCCCCCGGCTACTCCCACCCCAGCCTCTCCCAGCAGGGGGCGCTGTGGGGAGGGGGCAGGAGCTGGCTGGGGGGGAGCCCCAGCTACTCCCACCCCAGCCTCTCCCAGCAGGGGGCGCTGTGGGGAGGGGGCAGGAGCTGGCTGTGGGGGGAGCCCCCAGCTACTCCCGCCCCAGCCTCTCCCAGCAGGGGGCGCTGTGGGGAGGGGGCAGGGGCTGGCGCTGGAGGGGAGCTGTATGAACTGTGACTGGGGAGAGTCCAGGGGGGAGGGAGGTGCCAGCTCTGCCCGCTGCCCCGACTGGGCGCTGCCTGGCAGGATGTCAGAGCCGTGCCGCCCCTTCCCCCCGCAGGTGGCCCCTCGCCCGTCCCCATGCACCCCAAGAGGAGCCCCACCAGCACGGGGGAGGCGGAGGCCAAGGAGGAGCGGATGCCCTCGCGGAAGGCCAGCTGCAGCGTGATGAGCAGCGGGCGCGGCATCCCCCCCTCCAGCCCCATGGTGAGCAGCGCCAACAACCCCAACAAGTCGGAGATCCCCGACCGGCGAAAGGACAGCGCCATCAACACGGTGAGACCGGGAAGGGGCCGGGCGGCAGGCAGGCGGTGGGGGGCCGGGAGTGGCGTGTGCCCGGGGGCCGGGCCCGCGCTAAGCCCCGCTTGGCCCCCCGCAGAACAACATCCCGTCGAGCGTGATGACGCGGAGGAACACGTACGTGTGCACGGAGCGGCCCGGCACCGACCGCCACTCGCTGCTGCACAACGGCAAGGAGAACAGGTAGCCGGGGGGGGGCGGGGCTCCCGCTGCCCTGCCGTCGAGCTGGGGCGGCCCCAGAGCTGAGGCAGGGAGCCCCCCTCAGCCCCGTGGTCGCTCCCCCAGTGGCCTGCGGCGCTGGGTCCGGCTCTCTGGCAGCGGGGTGGGGCTGCCAGGGGCACCGAGGGGCGGAGGCTGCCGGCCGGAGTCGGGGGGATGGGCAGTGCTGGCCAGGGGAGAGCCAGGCACTGGTGGGGAAGGGGAAGCCTGCCCTGGCCCCCCACCCGCCCCACAGATTCAGTCATCATTGAGCTGCAGTCAGCCCCTCCCCCTTCCTTCCCATGGGCGCTGGCTCCTGCCCCGTTTCCACTTGTCCTGCTCCAGTGCCTGCGGGCAGCACCGGGACAGACCCGGGGTAACCTCACAGGGCCCCCATCCCTCGCTTAGCCCCCAGAGCCTGCGGGCAGCGCCGGGACAAACCCGGGGTAACCTCACAGGGCCCCATCCCTCGCAGCGCCCCAGTGCCTGTGGGCAGCGCGGGACAGACCGGGGTAACCTCACAGGGCCCCATCCTCGCTTAGCCCCCACCCCGTGCCCGCGGGCAGCGCCAGGACAGACCGGGGTAACCTCACAGGGCCCCCATCCCTCGCTTAACACCCACCCCCCCCCGTGCCCGCGGGCAGCGCCAGGACAGACCCGGGGTAACCTCACAGGGCCCCCATCCCTCGCAACACCCACCCCGTGCCCGCGGGCAGCGCCAGGACAGACCCGGGGTAACCTCACAGGGCCCCCATCCCTCGCTTAGCCCCGTGCCCGCGGGCAGCGCCGGGACAGACCCGGGGTAACCTCGCTGCAGGAACCGAGTTCCTTGCTCAGCCTGGGCAGGGTTGCCCGGAGGTTGACCCTGTTTCCGATGCTTTGCCCAGCCCCTGGGGTGGGGTGGGGCTGGGAGGTGGGGGGCTGCCTGGGGAGCTGTCATAGATGATACAGGTGCAGGGATTGAGGGGTGCATGGGGGTTAATAGGGCAGGACGTGCTTGGGGTGCGGGTTATGGGGCAGGCCGTGCGGGGGGGGGGAGAACAGTGTGTGGGGCTCACCCTGGGGCTCTTCCCCTTCCCCCCCAGCTCCATCTCCAGCCGGGTGCCCCCCGCCTCGCCCTCCAGCCACAGCATCGCCACCTCGTCCTCGGACCGCACCCGCCTCTCGCGCGGGAGCACCATCCGCAGCACCTTCCACGGGGGCCAGGTGCGGGACCGGCGCGGGGCCGTGCAGAACGGGCCGCCCGCCTCCCCCACGCTGTCCCACGAGGCCACGCCGCTGCCCCAGAGCCGCAGCCGGGCCACCTCCAACCTCTTCAGCAAACTCACCTCCAAGCTGACGCGGCGGTGAGTGCCCCCAGCCCGCCACTCGGCGTGGGGCAGGGGCGCTGGCTGCGGGGACTTCCCGACCCCTCCACCCTCAGCCAGCAGGGGGCGCTGTGGAGAGGGCAAGGAGCTGTCTGGGAGGAGGAGCCTCCAGCTACTCTAGCCCCGGCCTTTCCCAGCAGGGGGCGATGTGGGAGCGGGCAGGAGCTGGTTAAGGGGGGGAGCCCCTGTCTACTCCACCCTTAGCTTCATCCTGCAGGGGGCGCTGTGGGGAACGGGGCAGGAGCTGGCTGTGGGGGGGAGCCCCTGGCTACTCCAGCCCCAGCCTCTCCCAGCAGGGGCGCTGTGAGGAACAGGGCAGGAGCTGGCTGTGGGGAGCCCTGGCTACTCCAGCCCCAGCCTCTCCCAGCAGGGGGCGCTGTGGGGAACGGGGCAGGAGCTGGCTGTGGGGAGCCCCGGCTACTCCAGCCCCAGCCTCTCCCAGCAGGGGGCGCTGTGGGGAACGGGGCAGGAGCTGGCTGGGGGAGCCCCGGCTACTCAGCCCCAGCCTCTCCCAGCAGGGGGCGCTGTGGGGAACGGGGCAGGAGCTGGCTGGGGGAGCCCCGGCTACTCCAGCCCCAGCCTCTCCCAGCAGGGGGCGCTGTGGGGAACGGGGCAGGAGCTGGCTGTGGGGGAGAGCCCCCGGCTACTCCAGCCCCAGCCTCTCCCAGCAGGGGGCGCTGTGGGGAACGGGGCAGGAGCTGGCTGTGGGGAGCCCCGGCTACTCCAGCCCCAGCCTCTCCCAGCAGGGGCGCTGTGGGAACGGGCAGGAGCTGGCTGTGGGGGAGCCCGGCTACTCCAGCCCCAGCCTCTCCCAGCAGGGGCGCTGTGGGAACGGGCAGGAGCTGGCTGTGGGGGAGAGCCCCCGACTACTCCAGCCCCAGCCTCTCCCAGCAGGGGGCGCTGTGGGGAACGGGGCAGGAGCTGGCTGTGGGGGGGAGCCCCTGGCTACTCCAGCCCCAGCCTGGCCCAGCAGGGGTTGCTGTGGGACCCCAAGGTTGGGCCCTGGGGTCTGGGTGCCAAGTTTTCCTGTCTGAATTGTGTGCCTGGCGCGGGCGCCTGCCACCTCTGGTCTCTCGCTCTCTGCTCCCCCTTCACTCCGGCCTTCTCTGTTTCAGGGTCACTCTTGACCCGTCTAAGCGGCAGAATTCTAACAGGTGCGTCTCTGGCGCCTCTGTGCCTCAAGGAGCCAAAATCAGTAAGTGCCGCTGCTTCTGCTCGCCCCGGCCCCCTCTTCCCCCCCCCCCGCCCCTTCCCCATCGCTCTCTCGCTCTCTCTCTTCCTGCCTTTACTTTCTAACTCCAGGTCCTGGATTTCACCTGCCCACCCCACAGCCTGGAACCCGGGGACGGCTCAGGGCCCTGGAGCACCATTCAGGGGTTGGGGGTGGATCTGGCTGGACAGCAGGGAGCTGTGTGCCCCAATCCCCAGCCAGGCCCTTCCCGAGCAGCCTTCCCTTGCTAGCTAAGGGCAGGGCTGGGGGCATGGGGCCTGTGCCCATGGGCAGCGAAGTGGGGCTGGGGGCATGGGGCCTAGTGCCCAGGGGCTGTGTGGTTAGGCTGTGGCCCGTGTCCAGGGGTGGCACGGTCAAGCCACGGCCGTGGGACCCATGCCTGGATGCAGTGTAGGCCCTGCCCATGGCGCTATACAGCTGTCTAGGGCTCAGATGGTGGGGGTCTGCGCATAGGCGGAGTTCTCTTCAAAAGCCCCTCGCAGCCCAGCCCCCACTGGCAGCTCTGGGGCCCGGGCCGGGAGCAGCCCTGTCTCCCCGTGCCCAGCGCCTGCTGCTGCCCCCTCTGAGCATGGTGCAGCACCTCGGCTCCGCCACTAACTGCCGCTCCATCCCTACCACAGGGTCGCAGACGAACCTGAGAGAATCAGGGGATCTGCGCTCACAAGGTACGTGCTGCTGCCCCCGCCTCTACCTAACCTGATCCTGTGGCCCGCCACTGCCCAGACCCCAGGGGCTGCCTCCCTAACTCCCATCACCTATTAACCTGCTGGGACCAGCCTGCCCCATCCCATCCCATTCCTCTGGGACGGGCCTGCCCCATCCCACTCTGCCCTGCTGCATCCCAACCCATGGGGGCAGCTCCAGACTCACCCCATATCAGCCTGCTGGGTCCACTCCACCCTGTCGAATCCCATCCCATCCCATCGGGACCGGCCTGCCCCATCCCACTCTGCCCTGCTGCATCCCAACCCACGGGGGCAGCTCCAGACTCACCCCATATCAGCCTGCTGGGTCCACTCCACCCTGTCGAATCCCATCCCATCCCATCGGGACCGGCCTGCCCCATCCCACTCTGCCCTGCTGCATCCCAACCCACGGGGGCAGCTCCAGACTCACCCCATATCAGCCTGCTGGGTCCACTCCACCCTGTCGAATCCCATCCCATCGGGACCGGCCTGCCCCTTCCTGTCTCATCCCAGCCTGCTAGGGCTGCCCTGCCCTGCCTTACCCCTGCCCCTCTTGGGATCCCTTTGTCCTGCCCTGCCCCATGCCTGCCCTGCCTCTGCCCATCCACGTCCCACCCTTTTGGGGCTGCCCTGTGACATCCTGCTCGGCCATCTCAGCCATGCTGGGACTGCCCCGAAAGGTCTCTTCCCCCTTGCTTTGACAGCTCCTGCCCCCTCTGTGTCTCGGCAGGAGCCCTGCAGCCCCCCTGCCCGCCCGGCTCACGCTCCCTCTCTTCCCTCCACCCACAGTTGCAATTTACCTTGGAATCAAAAGGAAGCAGAACCCCGGCTGCTCCGATGTACCGGGCATGTGAAGGTGACCAGCGCCCGCCCCCCCGAGGCCATGATGGCCGCCCTGCGCCAGGCCACGGACTCCGCCAGCTGCCGCTGCCGCCAGCTGGAGCCCTTCATCCTGTCCTGCACGCACGCCAAGGGCGCCAGCGAGCACTTCTGCCACTTCGAGGCCGAGGTGTGCCGGCTGCAGCGCCTGGGCCTGACGGGCGTGCTCTTCCGGCGCCTGGCCGGCACCTCGCTGGCCTTCCGCACCGTGGTGACCAGCATCGCCAGCCAGCTGCAGCTCTAGCGCCCTGGGCCGCGCCGGCGCCAAGCCCTGGCTGCCTCCCCTGCCTGCCGGAACCCCCAGGCTCCCCGGCCTCTAGGGGCCCGGCCCTGCCCCACCTAGGGACCCCTGTTCCCCTCGGGGCTGGGCTGGGCTTGGGGTAGGCCGTGCATGGGCTGGGGCAGGCACGGCTTAGCCCAGGCCAGTGGAGGTGGGTCTGAGCCACTGGCCCCCGCATAGGGGGTTGTCCCCCCTCGGCAGGTGCTGGGGGGAAGATGCTGGCAAGGGTAGGGCAGGGCCCCCTGGGGCAGGGGGGTGGATCTAGGCTAGGCCCAGTGCCAGGGAGCTGAAGTCGGAAGCGAGAAGGGTGCGAGTGTTGCCATGGGCCCCAGAGGGGAACCCCCGTCTCCTTGGGGGGTGGAGAGCAGCAGCTGCTGGGGGGCAGCCCCCAGGAGCAGGGGGTGGCTCTGTCTGGGCCCAGCAGTGCTGAGCAGGGGCCAGCCACAGGCCTGGCGCTGGCCTGGGCCCTACATGCCCCTTGGACTGGGGATGAAGGGGTGGAGCTGGGCTCACAGCGCCCCCTTACTCCACAGCCAGGGCTCACAGCGCCCCCCCCCCCTTACTCCACAGCCAGGGCAGCGCCAGGGCCTGTGCCCCCCTCCTGGGAGCAGTTCTGATCCCAGCCCTCCCTCTCCCCCCACCCTTGGCCACCCTAGCCCAGGGCCAGGACCAGGAGGGGCCAGCGGGTGGCCCTCGGCGAGGCTGGACCTCCAGGGGGAATCAGAGCTGCCCCCAGGCGGGCCGGGGCCTGGCACAAGCGGCTGCATCTCCCAGGAGGGGCACCGCCTGTCCACACGTGCCTAGGGGGGAGGTGATGCCACGGGGCGGGGGGGGGGGAATTGGCCTGGCCTCTGGCCCGGCCTCAGGGGATGGCTGGAGGGGGCGAGGGGCTGGAAGTAGGCAAGGTAAAAGATGGAAGGTCTGCTGGCTGCCTGGCTGGGGAGGGGGCAACGGGGGGGTCCCCGCTGGGCTCTGCTGACACAACCCCCCCCTTTTTTTAAGAGCAAAGCAGCAGGCAACACCTGGGGCAGCCCTGGTGGGTCCCCCCCAACCTCTGCCCCGGCCCCTCCCCTCTTGTACAGCCCCTGTAAATAGCCCCGAGTCCCTTAGGGTCGTGTAGCGTAACGAGCCAGCTCGTAGCCTTGGGACGTTTTTAAGTTATTCCAGCCCCGTGCGCCAGTCTGTATCGACCCCCAATAAACATAGGAAACCTCGGCCCCCTCTGGCTCCTGCCTCCGCCCCCCGCGGCCGCGCCCGTCTGGCACCTCCGGCCAGCCCGGGACCAGCACCCCTCAAACCCCAGCCGGGGGCGGGCTGCCCTAGGGTTGGAGCCAGGCCCCCTGCTGCCTGAGAGAGCTGCCCCTGACCGTGGAGGGGCGGCCGCAGCCCCCTGGCCGTGCGCGTGGGGCAGAGTGCAGGGGGTTTTGTGGCAGGGCCCGCAAGGTTTGTATTTAATGCCTGGGTGGTTTTACGGTAGCACCTAGCCCACGTCCTGTGTGCACCGCAATGCAATGGAGGGGCCGTCCACCCAGCCTGCCCCATGTGCTGGGGCAAGGGTGGGACTTCCTGTTTTGTCCCTGTTTTGCTAGCAAGGGGCGGGTGGATGGGTGCAGGTGCCAGGGCCTGCTGGGGAACCAGGCCAGCGCTCCCAGCGTGCCATGGGGGGAGGCCCAGGGTGGCGCTGGGGGGGGGGCGAGGGTCCGCTGGCCCCTGGGGGCTGCACTATGACCTTGCATTGCTCAAGGTTAATTGGCCACAGGGGCCTGGCACCTCGAGGCCAGCTCCAGGCTGAGCTGCTTTGCCAGTTGTGGGACGGTTCCCTTGCCCCTCCAGGGGCTACTGCCTCCTACTGGGCAGGCAGGGGCCGGGCGGAGCAGAGCCTGCTGGGGTTGGGGGGCAGACAGCCGGGCTGAGGTGGGCGGGCACAGGGAGGGGATGGGCACAGGTGGGGGCTTGTGTAAAAGCAGGCCCAGCTGGGGCTTCCCAGAGGGCGGGCAGCCCAGGCAGCAGGGGGGGCAGTGCTCAGGGCTTGCGTGGGGTGGGCTGGCTGGTGGGGCCAGTGGCTTGGGTGGTCACAGGGCATTGGGGAGCACAGAGCTGGCTGGCACGGCCAGCAGCTAATCTGGGTGGGGTGGGCACAGGGTGCTGGTGTGTACAGCTGGGGGCTTGCTGGTGGGCACAGCTGGCGGGCCGTGGGCTGGCCATGGGGTGCTGGCGGGAGCTTGTATTCGGTACCCCGAATACAATGGTGCCAGCCCTCCGGGAGCGAGCAGGCAGGGCCCTGGGCACTCCACCCCGATCATGGGCCCTACAGGGCCCTGATGAGCAGCCCCCCCAACACTGGAATGCCCCTGGCTGAGCTGCTGCCCCATGGCGCAGGCCCACGCTGGCCTACGGCCCTCTGCCCATGGGTCGCTGGGCAGGCAGAGCCCGGCGCACGTGGCTTGGAGCCGGAGGGGGGACCAGAGGCAGCAGCCCCCAAAACCTCACCCTGACCCGGCCCAGCGGGCCCCTCCCCTGACCACTGGAGCGCGACTGCCCCTTGGACTGGCACCCACAGCTGGCACCGGGCCGGGCTGCATGCTTGGGACGCCAGGCCTTACCTCCCCCCTGTGCTAACCCCCCGCCTCCGCCCCCCACACGCAGAGACACAGAGCAGCCGCCAGGCAGCCATGGTTCTTTATTAGGCCTCAGGGGCCCACAGGTGGGACCAGGCCCCCTACTTCTGGGCGGGGACCATGTCGTCGATGGCCTGGCCCTTCTCCAGCTTCTTCTCCATCTCCACCATGAGCTTCACGCCGTCCACCACCATCTGCACCTGCTCCACCTCGGGAGAAGCCCAGCCGGTCGGCGTTGGAGATGTCGAACACGGCGCCCACGGCCTCGGTGTCCACGCCGCCTGCGGGCACAACCCCACACCGCTCAGGGCCCACACCGCCTACCCCTCGGCCATGCCTGGCCTCAGCCCCACTGGCCCCTGCCCTTTGACACCCCCAGCCCGACCCAGCACTGCCCGGCCTCCCAGAGCCCCCAGGCCATAGCCCAGTGTCTTCCCGGTACAATGCCCGCTCTGGTGCCAGGGTCCAGCCAGGCCTGAGTCCGGAGCCTCTCTCAGACGCCCCTCCGTGCAGAGCCATGCCTGGCCCAGCCGGCCTCAGGGCCCTGAGCTGGCAGGTGCTGCCCCAAGGGCACCCCAGCAGCAGGTTCGCCCCTCAGTCCCGCAGAGCAGCGCCTGGGGTGCTCGGCCCTCCCCCCTGTACCCCTCGTCTGCCCCTCTCCCAAGCCTGTGCCCCCCACGTCCACCTGCCTCCCCTCCCCTGACCCCGTGCCCGCCTGGAACCCTCCCCCCTCCCCTGTGCTGCCCCACCGGCGTGTACTGCCTGCCCCCCGGCCCCGCCCCCTCACCTGTGCCGCGCTTCTGCAGCCGCAGCCGCTTGAGGGTCTCCTCAAACTTGGGGTGCTTGCTGAGGTGGGGGAGCTTGACGTGGACGCCGCCCCGCAGGCCGGTGCCCAGGTTGGAGGGGCAGGTGAGCACGTAGCCCAGGTGCTGGTTCCACATGAAGGGGTGGCCGGCCTTCTTGAAGATCTCCTCAATCTGCCGGGGGGGCAGGGAAAGCCGGTCACCCCGCGCCACCTGCCGGGCCCAGTGCCCTCCTGCTCGGCCTCGCACCCCCCTGCTTGGCCCGGTGCCTCCCCTGTCAGGGCCCGGCACTGGAAATGGCTGGGCCCAGGGCCCCCCTGCCCCAGCTGCATAATTGCCCCAGCTAGACTCAGGGATGCCTCTGCCAGCCAGGCCCAGCACCCCCGTCCCTCAGCCAGTGCCAGGGATGCCACCAGAGCTGGGCAGCGGGGGGGGGGGAGCAGATACGCTGAGGTCCCAGGGCGAGGGGCGTCCACCAGCCGGGAGCGCTCTGGCCCTCACCCCAGCATCGGGGCGGGCAGTGAGGTCTAGCGGTTAGAGCAGGGGGGGCTCCTGGGTTCTCTCCCTGCTCGGGGGGGGGTGCTCACCTTCTGCAGCCCCACACAGAAGCGCCGGAACACCTCCTTCATGTTGCCCCCCTTCTCCATGGAGATGACGCGCAGATGGTCCTCCTCGTTCACCCACACCAGGAAGGTCTTGTTATCGTTGTGCCTGGAACACAGCGGGGGGGTGATGGCCCCGGCACCACCCCTCTGCCCAGCCGCACGCCCAGGGCCGGGGCCCCTCGCGAGCCCCCCAGCACAGTGGGGGAAAGGGCCCTGCCTGCTAAGCCGGTAGGTCTGGGCCCTGCTGGCCAGGCCGGGCTATGGGGCATCCTCTCCCCAGAGGCACCCGGCGTGTTCGCTGTCGCCCGCCCCCCCCCCCCATCCCGACGCATGGCCAGAGGGCCCGGGGGGAAGGGGAGGAGCACATGGCACCACCGGGAGGGGAAACTGTGTAACAGGGTCCAGGGATCCCCTCCCCACGTTGGCATTGAACCCAGCTGCCCCCCCCGCTCTAACCACTGGCCCCCACTGCCCTCCCCGAGCTGAAATAGAACCCAGGAGCCCTGGCTCCCAGCCCTGCCCCCCCTGCTCTAACCACTGGCCCCCACTGCCCTCCCCGAGCTGCCGAGTCGCCCAGCCCCGCCCAGCCTCCCCTGGCGCTCACCAGATACCCCGGGCGTCGGGCCAGTCGCGGGCCATGCCAGAGGCCAGCAGCAAGGGCGAGACGGGCTTGTCGAACAGGAAGTGGTCGTCGATCAGCTGCTGCTGCTCCTTGTCGCTCATGTCCTTCAGCGGGTAGTACTTTTGCCCTTGAACTCCCCCGTCAGGCTGCTCAGCGCTGGGGGGGGGCAGCAGGGCTCAGCGCCGGCCTGGCCCCACGGCCCCTCCCCCACATGGCCCTTCCGCCCCACGGCCTGACCCCCAGCATCCCGCTGTCTTGCTCGCCAGCCCTATGGCCCCTCTGGGCCAGAGCCCTGCTTTCCAGCCCCCCACACCCCAGCCCCATGACACCTCCACCCCCAAAGTCCTGCTGCCCTGCTCCTTGGTCCCACCGCACCTCTGCCCTGGAGCCCAACCCCCCGCAGGGGGCCACTGCCCTGCACCCAGTGCCCAACTCCCCTCCCTCCCAGTGCACAGGCTGTGGGGACCCCCGTCCTGCCAAGGACCCAGCCCGTGGGGAACCCCCCCTCCCCACCAGCGCACCCGCAGGGGCACAGACGGGCCTGGCCCAGCCCCCTACCGGTGATGGAGAGCTTCTCGATGGCCCGGCGCTCCCCGCGGCTGCAGTGGGGGGGCAGCGTGTACCCCTTGATGCTGCGCCCCCGTGCGCACCCGGCTGCTCAGCACGTAGTTGGGGTCCAGGTCGTCGCCGCCCTGCGCGAGCCAGAGGGAACCAACGTCTGCAACAGCCCGGGACGGCCCCTCCCCCGGCGTGCCTCCCTGCTCCCCCCCCCCAGTCCTGTCCCTGCGCCCAAACCTCCCCCGGCCCAGCCCCGCTGCAGGCCCCCTCCCACCACAGCCCCCCAATTCTCCCCAGCCCCTCCCCCGCTCCAGTCCCCCCTCCCACTCCTCTCCTCCCCCGCCCGCACCTTCAGGTTCTCATGGTTGAGGTCGGTCTTGTGTGAGTCGGTGGGCTTGTAGCCGCCGTGCCGGTCCTGGATGACGGGGTCGAGCAGGTCCTTGAAGACCTCGTAGGTCTCCTCGTCCCCGGCCACGCAGCCCACCGTCATGATGAAGGGGTGCCCTGCGGGCAGCCGGGTGTCAGCCTGGGCAGCTGGCGAGGGGCCCCGGGGCCCCCCCCCTTGCTGCTCCTTGGGAGGGGGCAGCCCGGCTCCTGTGGGGCCCGTTCCCCACCAGTGGGGGGCAGCAGGACGGGTTCAGCCCAGCTGCCCCAGGCCCTGCCAGGCCTCTTGCCCCTTTGCCAGCGGCTGTGGGGGGTCCCAGGGACATGGGGTGGGGGGGGCAATTCTCCCTTGGCCACAGGCTGGAGCCCAGCTATCAGTGACTGGGGGGAGGGGTTCCCAGGATGCCAGATGCGCCGGGGGGGGGGCTTCCCATAGCGCCCCCACCCTGGGGGCCAAGGACAAAAGGTCAGGTGTCCGCAAGGCCCCAGCCCCGCTCAGTGACAGGAAGCTCCTGGCCCAGGGGCCCCCATTTTGGTTGGGGGGGGCGGGGGTGCCAGGGCTCAGGTGGTGGGAGGGGGCTCCCAGGCCGGGCTCGACTTAGAGCAAGATTCAAGGGGAATGGGGTTCCCGGGGAAGGGGGGGAGAGCCCTGCCCCCGCTCACACCCGCAGGGTGACGCTGGGCGGGGGAGCGAAGGGGGGGGGGCTCGGCCAAGGCTCACCTGGGTTGTCCACCCCGGTCTGGATGATGTCGTCCAGGGTGAAGCCGCTGGGGGTCTCCTTGTCACGCAGCTTCTTGTAGATGTCCAGGGTGAGGGCTTTGGCCATGTGGTTGTTGTGCTTGCTCAGGTCAGGGAACTCCTCCTCCGCCGAGAAGTTCAGCTTGTACTTGTTGTGGGTGTTCCCGAACGGCATGGCTGCGGGGCAGGGGCGAGTCCTGCGGGGCACAGGGCTCGCTGAGGCCGGGGGGCAGGCGCCAGCTGGGACGAGGCCGCCCCTTCCCCTGCGCCGCCTGAGCCCCACGACAGAGCAGCCCCCTAGACCAAGGGGGGGCACCCCAGGCATCCCGCGTGGGCTGCGCCAGCCACGGGGCAGCCTAAAGTCTGCAGGCAGGGGCGGGGTGAGCCCATGTGACAAAGGGGAGGTTGTTCGTAACGGTTGGTCAGAATACTGGGCGTGCCTCAGTTTCCCCTGTGTGTCGGGAGCAAGGGGCATGGTCGCTGCAGAGACCCCTGGTGGGCAGGTGGGCCCAGCCTCTGCCAGGAGCCATGTGCTGACTGACTGCCCTGCGCCAGGTTCTCTGCGGGGTGGGCTGCAAGCCCCTGTGGGGGGGGAGCTTCCCAGGAATCCCAGGGACTCCCTGTGGGGAGCTCAGGGCGGGAACTGGGAGGTCAGACCCCACCAGGCCCTCGGGCCAGCAGGGGGTGCTCTCCCCAGGTGAGTTGGGGGGGCAGTGAAAGGCTTGGGCAGAACCCCGTGCGAGGGCAGGGCGGGGTGGGGCTCTGCTGGGCCAGATTGGGGGGCAGCTGCTGGCGGGGGGTGCCCGTGGGGCAGCGGGGGCAGGGCAGGTGCCGCGGGGGGAGGGGAGGTATCTAGTTGCTGCGGGTGGAAAGTTGGGCCGGTTTTCAGCTGCTCTGGGAGGGCTATTTTAAGCCCCTGCCCTCGTCCCGGGGGGCAGGCACCTGGCCGGAGCTGCGGCAGCTGCCAGCTGAGCCCACATTCCCGGGGCTGCGTTTGCGAGGAGCCAGCCGCCTGCAGCCACGGGGGCCCTCTCGGGGAGCGCTGGGCTCTGCCCAAGGCTTCGGGGGCTCCCCGGCCACAGGGGCCCCACACCGGGCACCCCCCCTCTTCCTCCAGGGACCCAGAGAGGCCGCCAGGGTCAAACGGGCCAGCAGGGATCCAGCACCATCCCGGGGCCTGCCCCAAGCACCAGCCTCTGGCTCTGAGGCCTCCCGACCTTCATGGGGGCACCATGCCCCCAACCTGCCAGGAAGCCGATGGGGCATTGCCCTTGGGTGCCCCATGCACACTACACCCACAGGGCCCTTCCCCCACTCCACCCAGCCCCGGCCCCGCAGCTCCGGGGGGCTCCCAGCTGCCCCCTGCCCAAGGACGGAGCAGAGGAGCTCTCTGGAGGTGCAGCCCCTGCCCCTGCCCCTGCCTCCCGGGCTCCCCCAGCGGCTGCCTCGTGGGTCCGCGCCGGGGTTACCGGATCAGCAGAACAGCGGGGACGACACGGCACTGCCTCCTCTACTCGGACGTGACAAGTGACCCAGGACCCCAGCAGGGGAGCTGCCCATATATATACCCTGCGCCCGGCTCCCATTGGCTGGCCCGGGCCGCCGGCCGGCCCTGATTGGACACGGCTGCCACCAGCCCAGCACAAAATTTGGGGCTGTCTCCAGCTGGCCTGGCTGGGGGCCCGGCGGGCGCAGGATCTGGGCCCGGCTGTATCCCGGTGACCAGCAAAACAGACAAACAGCACGGGGAGAAATTCCACCTGCCGCTGTGTGACCCGCCGGGTCCGTCCCTGGGGGGATCACGACCGGCCGGGTCCGTCCCACCCCCCGGGCCACGACCGGCTGGGTCCATCCCACCCCCCCCGGGCCACGACCATCTGGGTCCGTCCCACCCCCCGGGCCACGACCGGCCGGGTCCATCCAACCCCCCCCGGGCCACGACCATCTGGGTCCGTCCCACCACCCGGGCCATGACCGGCCGGGTCCATCCACCCCGGGCCACGACCATCTGGGTCCGTCCCACCCCCCGGGCCACGACCGGCCGGGTCCATCACACCCCACTCTGGGCCATGACCATCTGGGTCCATCCCACCCCCCCAGGCCATGACCATCTGGGTCCGTCCAACCCCCGGGCCACGACCAGCCGGGTCCGTTCTAGCCCCTGGGCCACAACCGGCCAGGTCCATCCCACCCCCCCCAGGCCACGACCATCTGGGTCCGTCCCACCCCCCCAGGCCACCACCGGCCGGGTCCATCACACCCCACTCCGGGCCACGACCATCTGGGTCCATCCCATCCCCCAGGCCACGACCGGCTGGGTCCATCACACCCCACTCCAGGCCATGACCATCTGGGTCCATCACACCCCCCCCCCAGGCCACGACCGGCCAGATCCATCCCACCCTCTCCGGGCCATGACCAGCCAGGTCCATCCCCCCGCGGGCCATGACCATCTGGGTCCGTCCCACCCCCACAGGGCACAACCGGCTGGGTCTGTCCTACGCCTCCAGGCCACAACCAGCCGGGTCTGTCCCACCCCATGGGCCATAACCAGCTGGGTCCACCCCCCCCCCAGCTCATGGCTGGCTGGGTCCATCCCACCCCAGGCATCAACCTCCTGGGTCCATCCCACCCTTCCCCTGGGCCATGACCAGCTGGGTCCATCCTCACTAGGGCCAGAGCCAGTCCCGGGGCCCCCTCTGAGCTGGCGTGCCAGGTCCTGGTTGAGGGAGACCCAGAACAAGGGGTTACATCCCTGCCCATCCTGGGCTCATTCTGTTCTGAACCCAGTTATACTTGGGCCCTTCACAACATCCCCCGGCAGTGAGTTCCACAGGTCTTCCCTGCTCTCCCTGGCTGGGCTGGGTCAGGACTCGGCAGGGGACCCCCCATGGAACGCTCCCTGGGTCCCAGGCTGGCCCCATGTCCCTGGCGAGGCAGGAGCCAGGCCCCACCCCCTTCCCATCAATTCCAAGGCCACGGTGACCAGACCCTGGGGACCCATGTGACTCTGGGTTTGGCACACAGTCCAGCGGGACTGGGACCCCTGGAGCCCCGTAACCACGGCCCCAGTGCCAGCCCCCTGGCCCAGGCTCAGTTCCTGTCTGCCCAGCCCCCCCCCCAAACCCCTCTGCCTGCTGGCCCACCAACCCCTTCTGCCCCCAGCTAGCCTGTCCTCCCCGCCACAGCCTCCTCCTCCCCATCCTTTCTCCTGCATCTCCAACCTGCCCCCCCCCCCAGCCATGCAGCCAGCTTGGAGCCGGGGCCCGGGCAGCTGAGCTGGGCTTGTCAGCACATGGTCCCCGCCCGCGGCCGCCCAGGCAGCCTAGTTCTTTATATAGGCAGCAATGCCAACCCTCCGCTTGCTCTGCAGCTGGCCCGGGCCCAGCGCCGCCTGGCAGCCGCCCGCACGCCAGCCCCGCGCCCAAAACGGCCCGGCTCGGGTTTCCCGGCCCCCGACGCCTTCCTAACGGGGAGAGGAGCCGGGCGTGCACGCAGCAGCTGTCCCTGCGCTGATTTATGGGAGCGTGCCCCACGGCTGGGCCGCGGCAGGGCCGGGGCGCGCCTGTCCCCTCCCCTCGGACCTGAGGCATGGCCCGTTGCTGGGCTCCCCCTGCCGCCACGAGGGGGGCTGCCGGGACAGCAATGGGGAACCCAGCTAGTGCCCAGGGCCCGGTCCAGGGAGAGGGGAGCAGCTCCGGGGGGAGAGGGGGATTTGTTCCGGTAGCACGTCCCTTCCTACCGCCGCTCCCACTCGGCGAGGGCCTGGGCCCAGCCTAGACCCTCACACCACCTTCACGTGCTCCAGCCCGGGACTGAATGGGGGTGTTGAGGATGCCTCCTGTCTCGTTGGGGAGGCGTCAGTTAAACTCAAAGGCGCTCAAGAGAGCCAAGCGGCCACCAACCTGGGGAACGCCCTGCTGCAGGATACTGGGCCGACGTGAGAATGTTTTGCATTATTTTAGGTGGCTGATGCGTGCCTCAGTTTCCCCCTTTATGTTGCATGGCTACCCCGTGGGGAGGGTGACGTTTGCTTTCCGGGCCCCGCCCCTAAGAAACACAGGTGGGAAGGGATGTCACTTCCTGAAGAGGGAGAATGAAGCGACCTAAGGACCCAGCAAGACAAGGCCAGCCCCAGTGACCCCTTCATGGACATGCCCGGCAGGGAGTGAGCAGAGCCCCCCCCTCTACAGCCAAAGGGGGCTGGGCGGGGGAAGAGCTGGCTCTGGATGGCCAGACGGACCCACAGAGCCCGGCCTCGGGGGGTCCCTCCAGCTTGGCTGGGCCTGGGCCGCTTTAACCGCCGAGGCTCGGCGCAGACCTGGGGCCGTCCCAGGCTGGGCACCAGGGCCAATTCACCCGCCTGCCAGGCGCCCCCCGGGGGGACGCGCCTCTCCCAGTCTGCCCCCCCCAGACACCGCTCACGGGGGGCGGCAGGAGGGCTGGAGGTTCAGGCTCGGCGGCGGGGAGGCCGCGTGGCCGGCCCTGGAGGAGGCGTGGGACCCCTGGGGTTCCTTCCAGAGGCTGCTCCAAAGCGGGGGCCATAGCCCCGAGCCTGGGAGCCCCTGACAGCTGTTCCAGAGGCCAGTGAAGGGGCCGGCGTGCCTGAGAACGGCCTCCGCGGAGACGCCTCCCAAAGAAAGGGGCGCAGGGCCCGAGTGGATCCCTCCCTGGGGTTGGGGGGCCCGACTCTCCCTCTGGGGCCGAGGGCAGGCAAGGCCACCTCCTCCCCCCCCACCATCATTGCTGGGATCAGGGGGCACCGCCCATAAAGCTGGGGCTGCGGGTTCCTGGCAAAGCTCGGGGGATCCACACCCCCCCCCAGGCGCCCTTAGGGGGCAGCCTGGATCCAAGGCCGTGGGGGCTGCCGGAGTGTGCTGAGAGCCTGGGACTGGCTCCGGGAGGAGTTTGCAGCTACTGTGGCCCGGCCCCGGCAAGGGCTCAGGCCGGCCGGTCGTGGGGCCTGGGAAACCCACATGCCCAAGAGCGGGGCTCACGAGGCTGCAGCCAGGTCCCGGGGCCCTGTCGGAGGCTGGGGAGAGGAAGCCGGGGGCGGGTACCCAGAAACCAGCCCCGGGCCACAGGACGGAGGGAGGGGCCTGTCCCGCGCCGGGCAGCCCTGCGGTGCCCTCAGCTGGGCGGGGGAGACCCAGGCCAGTCCCCCGCGGGCCGGAGCGGAGAAAGGCCGCGAGCCGGGCCCTGGGGGGAGGGGTCCTTCGGGCTTTGCTGGGGCCGCTGGCTCCTTGGGGAGCCAGGGTGAACGGGCCGGTGCAGAAGGGCCCAGCCCTGCTCCTGTTGCGCTGGCCTGCCGGGGACCAGTCCAGCAGGGGCGGCTGGGGAGCCCCCCGAGCGTCCCCGCGCCGGGCGTTAGCACCGCCCTGCAGAGGCGCAAGGCCCCCGCTCAGACCCCTTCTGTCGACTGGACCTGGGTCGCCCCCACTGTGCCGCGGGTGGCAGCACCCCCTCCTCCTCTGAGCTGATCTGGATTGGGCAGGGCCCAGCAGGGGGCGCTGGGCTGCGGGGGGGCAGGGCCCAGCAGAGGGCGCTGGGGCGGGAGGCTCAGGGGCGCTGGGCTGTGGGGGCAGGGCCCAGCAGGGGCGCTGGGCTGTGGGGCGGAGGCTCAGGGGCGCTGGGCTGCAGGGGCAGGGCCCAGCAGGGTGCGCTGGGGCGGGGATGGGGAGGCTCAGGGGCGCTGGGCTGGGCGGGGGCCCAGCAGGGGTCCTGGGCTCTGGGGCGGGGCAGGGCCCAGCAGGGGCGCTGGGGGGTGGAGGATGGTGAGGCTCAGGGGCGCTGGGCTGTGGGGGCAGGGAGGCTCAGGGGCGCTGGGCTGCGGGGAGGGGCAGGGCCCAGCAGGGGCGCTGGGCTGCAGCGGGCGGGGTGGGAGGCTCAGGGGCTCTGGGCTGTGGGGCGGGGCAGGGCCCAGCAGGGGCGCTGGGCTGTGAGGGGTGGGGATGGGGAGGCTCAGGGGAGCACTGGGCTGCGTGGGGCGGGGCAGGCCCAGCAGGGGCGCTGGGGCGGGGACGGGAGGCTCAGGGGTGCTGGGCTGCGGGGCAGGGCCCAGCAGGGGCGCTGGGCTGTGGGAGGTGGGAGGCTCAGGGGCGCTGGGCTGCGGGGCGGGGGCAGGCCCAGCAGGGGCGCTGGGCTGCGGGGGCGGGAGGCCCAGGGGCGCTGGGCTGCGGGGAGGGGCAGGGCCCAGCAGGGGCGCTGGGCTGTGGGCGGGGCAGGGCCCAGCAGGGGCGCTGGGCTGCGGGGCGGGGAGGCTCAGGGGCGCTGGGCTGCAGGGGCGGGCAGGGCCCAGCAGAGGTCCTGGGCTGTGGGGGCGGGGCAGGGCCCAGCAGGGGCGCTGGGGGCGGAGGACGGTGAGGCTCAGGGGCGCTGGGCTGCGTGGGGTGGGGCAGGGCCCAGCAGGGGCGCTGGGGGCGGAGGACGGTGAGGCTCAGGGGCGCTGGGCTGTGGGGGAGGGGAGGCTCAGGGGGCGCTGGGCTGCGTGGGGTGGGGGCAGGGCCCAGCAGGGGGCGCTGGGCTGCGGGGGCGGGAGACTCAGGGGCGCTGGGCTGCGGGGAGGGGTAGGCCCAGCAGGGGCGCTGGGCTGCGGGGGCGGGAGGCCCAGGGGCGCTGGGCTGCGGGAGGGGCAGGGCCCAGCAGGGGCGCTGGGCTGTGGGGCAGGGGCAGGGCCCAGCAGGGGGCGCTGGGCTGCGGAGGACGGTGAGGCTCGGGGGGCGCTGGGCTGCGGGGGGCGGGGAGGCCCAGGGGGGCGCTGGGCTGCGGGGGGACGTGCCAGGCCCTCCTGCTGGGTAGCAGGAAGCGTCCCGCGGTGTCACCTCTGTCGGATCCGCTGGCTCATGGGAACTGGATCCGGGCGCCGGGCGGCTATTTATGGAGCTCGGGGAGGCAGAGCTGGGCAGAGACCCCCCGGCGGGGGAGTGCGACATGCCAGCCCGCGGCAGGGAGACCCCAGGGGGATGCCGCCGGCTTAGGGGCCCACCCCCAGCTTCCACCCTGCCCTCGTGCAGCCCAGCCCCCGGCTGCCCCCGCGACATGGCTCACGCAGCCCATCCCCCGCCCTGAGCCCTTCCCCGCGCTCACACAGCCCATCCCCACACCGGCCCCCCCGCTGGCCAACGCCAGGGTTGGATGCCTCCCAGCCAGCGCCCTGCCTGATGCCCCCAGCACCCCCAGCTGAGCAGGAGCAGGGGATGCCCCCCCCCAGCCAGCGCCCCCTGCTGGGCGAAGCAGCCCTGGCAGTCGCTGGCCTCGTGTCTCCGGCAGGTGGCGGGGCAGGTGCGGTGTGCTGCCAGCCCCGGCCAGCACCTGTCGCTTGGCTCTGCCGGTGCCCGCGCGGCCGGGCTGCGGGGCGGGGGGGCACGCCCGCCGGCAGCCTGCTGGGACGCCGCTGGCCTTCCCTGGCCACCTCGCAGCCTGACCTTGGTGCCTCCTTCTCCCGCAGGGAACGCCCAGACCGTGCCCGGCTGTGACGCGGTGCTGCGAGCTTCCACCCAACAGTGCCGCGGCAGCACGTAAGGGAAGATGGCAGAGAGGCAGCATCTTAGCCAGGGGCATAGGGGGGGCAGGGACCGAATGGCCAGCAAGTGCCCTGCCAGGGGGAGGGGGCACAAGACAGCCCTGGCTGGGCGCCCTGGGCAGCCTCCAGACGCCACCCCCAAGGTTGGGCACTCACAGCCCTACACGGCCGTCTGGAGGGCCCGGCGGCTGGCGGCTGGGAGCCAGGACTCCTGGGCTCTCTCCCAGCTCTGTGTGTGACGCTGACTCTGTCCCCGCCTGCCTCTCCGTACAATCACGGGGGGGGGGTCAAGGACCTGCTTTTGGGGCGCCCTCCAGAGGGTGACATTCCTGGAAGGCCCAACTCCGCCCCACGCACGCTGAGCCCACATGGAGAGTCACGTCCTGAAGTCTCCCTCACAGGTCACCGGGTGACCCCGTGGCACTGACCCCTGATTCCCTTTATGCAGGAGCGGCAAGGCCCAGCCCTGCCCACCCCCACCGCTCAGTGGCCGGCAGGGTTGTCCCCCTGCCAGAATTCACAGGGTCATGCATCTCCAGGAATGCGAGAGCGTGTCCAGGAACGCTGGCTGCTCCAAACTCTGCCACCCCTGGCACTGCCCCCCAAGTGTGGGGCTCAGGAAGGACACGTTACCCCAGTCTCTACCACTGACTGTGGGAGCTGCCCCCCCCCACACCGTGGCCCTCAACAGCTGCCCCCCACACCTGGCCTTGTGCCTGCCCCGTCTGGCTCATCAGCGATGTTCTCTCTAATTTTTGTCCATCCATGTGCGGAATAAATTTTGCTCTGCGCACCGAGGCATGGGTGTGCGTGCACCACCAGTTGCAACACACAGTGCGGGCTGTGCGCGCGCTGCGACTCAGCTGGGCGGCAGTGGACGTTCTCCCTTTGCAGGCAGCAGGAGCTGAGCACTGATTAGCTTGGTGCCCTGGCAGACGGTGGCTGTACTCACCGCCGTCCCTCCCCCAGTCCTGACCCATTTTCCCCACCCCCCCAGAGCTCGGCACTCGTTAGCCGGGACTACCGAAGAGCCGCGCTCGCTGCCTGTGGCTTCGGAGTGGGAGGGCCTGCAGGCGCCCAGCGCCGCAGCTCCAGCCCACGGCTCCAAGCTTCCTGCAACAAAGGAGTTCTGCAGGGTACCTCTGCGATGGTCAAATCAGGGGGGCTCGCAGCCCAGAGCTAGGGGCCGCCCACTCTAAGGCACCCCAAACCAGTCCCCCAGAGCACATCGGTTTGCCACATGGGCTAGCAAGAAGTCACACACGCAAATCCCCTTAAACACCCCAGTTCCCTTACGCCACCCCCAGTCCCCTCCTGACGCAGAGGAGAGGTTATGAAAACCCACCTCATTAAATAAAACGGCTCTTCCGATCCCAAAGGACCAACCCTGTTCCCACATCCCTATCTCAGCGCTTACCCGCAAAGCACGCCAGCCACGGGCAAGCCTTCAGCAGCTAAGAGCCAAAGATGGATTCCTACAAGGAAAGAACGAAAAGGTGAGCGTTTACATGGCGAAAGGAATCAGGCGCATACACCCGCTACCAGAGTAACCCAAAATAGCCATCCCGCCTCTTCACAGCAAGCCTGTTATTTCGGGGGCGCTATTCTGACGTCCCTGTAAACCTCATTCCACGAGGCGCGAGGGGCGTTTCGGAATAGCGGGTTATTTCGAAATTTGGCGCTGGGTAGACAGCGTCACGTTAGGAAATAAGCCATTTCGAAATCAGATGGAAATAAGCGATACCATTAGCGCAAATGGCGTCTCTTATTTTGCACAATGGCGCAGTGTGGACGTGGCCAAAGGGAATACACTGCCGGCTGACGTCAAGTCTCCGAGTCGAGCCGCAGCTGGGACGGGTGGCCGGTTGTTGGTTCAGCGCCTCAGTTCAGAGCAAAGATCCCCTGCAGTGTGAAGCAGCTACTCCATGGAGGGTACCCCGGGAGCTCACATCTCAAAGCCAGGCCATCCTCGCTATAAGCGCGTCCAAGAGATGTTCCAAAAAACTTGGACTTATAGCGAAACAACGTAAAGCGGGGAATTTTTTTCCCCACGGTTGACTTCCATTTGTGTCTTTTTTTTTTTGGCACAATTTACGAGCGGGGGACAGGAGGACTGACAACGCTCCTACAAGCGTCAACAACGTCAGCCCAGTGGCTGAATGATCTATACGGTTCTAGCGCAATCCAATAACATCCAGGGACAGATTAAGCTCTTTGGGACCCCCAGGTGTTCTCAGACTCATAGGCCTTTCCATTTGATTATAGATAAATATGTAGGGGGGAAATGCCCCGTCGCCGACATGCCGAATAGCGCCCACTTGCATTTTCGCTCTTGAAAGTGACGCACCGGGTGAGCAATTCACGGCGCTTCGTTCTAAAAGAATTGCCACTTTGATGTACATGACAATTGTACTTAGGATGCACCTGATAGTTAACCGGCTGATGAGGGGACGTGAGGAGAGGCTGCCGCTCCGACTGTATAATTTCCGACTGTAAAATTGGATTTAGCAGGTTTCTTATTTTCAAGGCAATTATGAATTGTGTGTAGGCCCTAGGCACTGTGCCCGTTGTGCTATTGGATAATCCAGCCCTGATAACAGCATACCTCCGTCCCGGCCTGGGCACAGCCCAGCTCCCCTGGAGAGCAGGGGGCTGTCACGGAGTGTGGGGTCCCAGGTCCTGCACCCCATCCGCAGTCAGATGTGACTCAGCCGGCAGGTAGAACAGAAGGTTTATTGGTTGACAGGGACCCAGCCTAGCACAGACCTGTTGTTACAGGAACCAGGAGCAGCCAGTACAATCCATCTTGGGGATAAGGGGGCCCAGAGCCAGGACCAGCCCCCCCCCAAGCCAACTAGACTCCCTTCTCTCTCAGCTGGCTGAAAAACTAACTCCCCCTCCCCCAACTGGTCCCAGCTCTCTAGACAGCCCCACCTACTCCTTTGTCCTGCTTTCCGGCCCCAAGGTGTTATCAGCGGTCACCTGGTCCTCAGGATGGGAGAGGCTGCTCCTACTTCTGCAGTGAGTCATGCCCAGCCTTCCCCTCCTTGTCCAGACAGTGACGCAGTGCCCAGGGAAACTGAGGCACACCCACACACAGAGATTACCACGGAACAGCAGACTCACATACGACACAACAAAGCAAGCAGTGTGACTACACAGCAGAGTGAATACAAGCCTCACTACCTCACAGGGGCAAAACCCACCCACACCTGCCCAACCCCCGCTGCTTGGAGCCACATTGTGGGCACAGCCATAGCTGGCATCCAGCACTGTTTTGCCTCCTCTCCAGGGGTCACGCTGCCCTCTTTCCCACCCCCAACATGAACTGAGGCTGCCCCAGCCTATCTAGTGCCCCCCTGCCCAGATCCCTGCCTAAGGGCCCACTTCACAGCCCCTTCCATGCAGCCGTGTAACCAGCACCAGGCAGATTTGAACCTGAGGGCTCCACCTGCCAGCTCGGACTCCCCCGACCCCTGTGGGAGGGAGCCGGCAGCACCGGGGCCCCAGGGGCAGGCGTGGGCAGTTCCCCGCTGCAGAGCCGGCTCTTCCACCACCTACCTCAGCCCGAGGCAGAGGTTCTGGGCCCCAGCTGGGCTCGGTGCTGAGCTCCATGGGCCGCCTGGCAGAGGTTTCCCGGGGTCTATCACTGCAGCTGGACGCCTCGGGGGCTTGTCGGGCTGGGACTCGAACCCCCGAGCGGCTGGGCACTGGGCCGGGCCCTAGCTGCGGACCCATCATGGGTCTGAGGTCACTGGAACTGTGCAGGCTGGGCGTGGCATGCTGGGTGCACAGCCCCCCCCCCCCCAGTAATTCAGGCCCTGCTGTGCCCAGGGGTTCCCTGATAGAAACGGAAATCACTGATCAGCAGCTTGGGCCTGTGAATTTGGGGGGGGGGGAGCTGCCCAGTGTTCCCTGAGCCCTTGAGCAGCCACCCAGGAGAGAGTCAAATGCCACTCAGCCAACTAGCAGCGCGCCCGCCCACAGCCTGTGTTGCTGCGGGTGGTGCACACCCGCACATGCCTCAGTGCACAGAACAAAATTGATTCTGCGCATGGGTGGAAAAATTAGAGGGAACGCGGGGTTGCCCTGGGACCTCTGCCAGGCATTTCCCTCTGCTCCTGAGTAGCTCATCTCCCTGCCCCTGGGGAACGCAGGCCGGGGGGGGGGGTAGGAAATACCAGATAAGCCCGTGGAATAATTGGTGTGGCGCATTCACTTCCGTGCAGCGAGGAAGTGCCTTAATTAGTGTCATTCACACACTCACTCTGATACACACACAAATTCACTCATTCTCACACACTCTCACATTCACACAAACAAATTCACACACACACTCACCCACAAATTCACACACACACACGCTCTCTCTCTCTCACACAAATTCACACCCACAAATTCACACACACACACACACGCTCACACACAAATTCATGCACGCGCGCACACACACTCTCACATACACAAATTCACACACACACTTTCTCACATACACACACACACACACAAATTCACACACACATGCTCTCACACACACACACACACACACAAATTCTCTCACATATACACACACACACACACATCACACACAAATTAAATTCTCACACACAAATTCACACACACACACGCTCACACAAATTCACACACACACACACACACACACACACGCTCACACAAATTCACACACACACGCTCTCACACACACACACAAATTCTCTCACATACACACACACTCACACAAATTCTCACACAAATTAAATTCTCACACACAAATTCAAACACACACACGCTCTCACACACACACACAAATTTTCTCACACACACACAAATTCACACACACACTTTCTCACACACACACTTTCTCACACTCACACTGAGCCCTACACACAGGAATTTTGCGTTGTTATCTGCCAGGGAACAGTCTGCTGATCGGCAGCGCCCCCTGCTGGCTGGCGCGGGAGCTACACCCCGTCCCACCACCCAGCTGTGCTTGCAGGCGGGGGGGGGCGCTCGCCCTAAAGGGCACAGTATCAGGCTGAGCAGCTCCGCTGGGTGGGGGGTGCAGGCGGCCCGGGGGGCGCAGGGAGGGGCGCTGATGTAGCCCGGGCCGCCCGGAGCCAGCCCAGGACCCCAGCTCCATTTCAGAGCCAACAGCCCAGTGGGCGCTGAGCCCCTGCGCGGAGCCGGTTTGGGGGGGCCTGCGGGTGGATGCCCCAGTCTTGGGCTGTAAGTCGCCCTGGCTCTTGGCAATTCACTTCTCAGCAGACCCCCCCTTGTTACACCTCCTGGAAGGGCAGGTGCCGGGGAATGCCCAGTCTCCCCCATCCCCCAAGAGGGCAGCACCCCCAGACATCTGCCCTCCCCTCCCCACGCTCTCGGCTCCGGCCTGGCTGGCGCAGGACCTGCGGGGGAGCCCCACCCCACCCCACCCCACCCCAGGGTTAGGGCAGGGGGGCCGGCTGGACAAGGCAGCAGGCTGGTGTCAGCAAAGCGGGATCAGGCCCATCTGAGCTCAGCCGGTTCTCCGCGGAGCCCTTTTCCCCCGCCCCCGCCCCAGCTGTCAGCGCTGGAGCAGGGGGGCAGCCGGGGGCAGGCCGGGTGCGCTAAACAAGCAGCCCAGAGGGGATCAAGCGCTGAGCCGCAGGCCCGGCCCTGAGCCCTGTCTGGGTGACGGTGCTCCCCATGGCACAGCTGGGCGCCACACCCCAGGGCGGCAGTAGGGGGCACTGTGCCCTCCCCCCAGCAGGTAGGCTCCCTGAGCCGCGTGGGGGGGCGGGGGGAGCTGGCTGGGGCTCAGGGACTGTGCACCAGGCCTCCCCATGTGGCTCGTCAGCACCCCAGGCGGGGTCCCCGCAGCCCAGGATCGGGTCTGAGATGGGCCCCCAGGACTTCACCAGTCCCTGCCTGCCACACAGCCCCGCCTCTGCGCTCACAGCCCCCGAGCTGGGGGGCAGGGGCAGGCAAGCCAGCCCAGGCCCTTCCTGAGTCCCTGGGACACCCCCACCTCTGTGCATGGGGTCCTGCTGCCCCCCCCCACCTGGGCTCCTCATCCCCTCCACACAAGGTCCCAGCTCCCCCCAGCTGGGTCCCAGCCTCCACCCCAGGCCCAGCACCCCCCACTGGGTCCCTAAACCCCCTGCTCTAGGCCCAGCATCCCCAGCTGGGTCCCCAGCCCCTGCACCCCAGACCTCAGCACCCCCAGCTGGGTACCCAACCCCTCCACCCCAGACCCAGCACCCCCAGCTGGGTCCCCAGCCCCTCCACCCCAGGCCTCAGCACCCCCCCCCCTCGGCTCCCCAACCCCTGCTGGCCAGATTGCCCATGCAGGCTGGCCCTGGGGTGAGGGGGGGTTTTCAGTGGGTGAGGAAGGGGACCCCGACTCCCACCAGAGCGAGTGGGGGCACCCCCCCCCCGCAGGGTGCGAGCGCGACTCTGGGAGGGCCCCGCTGGTGCCAGGCCGGGGCTGGAGACCGGCTGGTTTCTAGGGGAGCTGGGTGGGGCTGCTGCCCCCCAGGCCTGGGCGCAGCTGGCACCGGGCCCGGCGCCGTTGCCGAAGTGCCGTCATCCCGGCAAGCTGCGACACAGGCCGTTCTCCGGCTCAGTGGGCGGCGCCGCCAGCTCATGCCACGGCCTGCCCCACGCAGCCTGCTCCCTCCCCGGGCACCACCTCCCTGGCTGGCGCTTCCTCCCCCCAGCTGACCAGCCCCCTGCACACGGGGCTCCCAGCCCTGCCCCTCGGGCTGCTCCAGCACCATGGGGGGCTGGGGGGCGCTGTGCCCTGCAGAGGCCCCGAGCCCTTGGCAAAGGGCACAGTGCCCGGACCCAGGCGGGGGGCCAGGCAGGAGCCCCAGGGGCGGCTGGGTCCTGCCGTTACCAGAGCTCCGTGCTCAGCGTCCAAAGAAAGCGACGCGCGCGAGCCTGTCCCACAGCCCCACAGGCAACGCGTGAGGCAGGGGGCAGGGGCCCCACACACCACAGCGGGAGGGGCGAGTGCAGGAGTGACAGTCACTTGCCTTTCTTACAGGTACCATCCGTGGGGGGAGGACCCAGGGCAGGGGATGGGGGGTTGCCCTACGCCAGCACCCGTGAGAAATTGAAGTGCATGTTGGAGTGTGGAGGGCAAAGGGCAGAGATTTGGGGGTGTGGAGGATGCAGGAGTCAAGGTTGGGGTGTATGAGGCGCTGGGGCAGGGGCTGGGTGGGGGTGCAGGAGTCAGGGCTGGGGCTGGGTGTGGGGGCTCAGGGCAGGGGCTGAGTGGGGGTGCAGGAGTCAGGGCAGGGGCTGGGTGTGGGGCTCAGGGCAGGGGTTGAGTGGGGGTGCAGGAGTCAGGGCAGGGGCTGGGGAGGGCTCAGGGCTGGGGTTGGAGGTATGGGGGCTCAGGAGTCAGGGCAGGGGCTGGGTGTGGGTGGGGCTCAGGGCAGGGGTTGGAGGTGCAGGAGTCAGGGCAGGGGCTGGAGGTGGGGGCTCAGGAGTTAGGACAGGGGCTGGGTGGTGGGGGCTCAGGGCAGGGGCTGGAGGTGCAGGGGGTGCAGGAGTCAGGGCCGGGGGCTGGAGGTGTGTATGAGGGGCTCAGGGCAGGGGCTGGGGTTGGTGTGTGGGACGGGAGGCTCGGGGCTGGGCCGTCCCTGTTCAGAGACCCTGCCCTGCGCTGCTCCTGTTCCCAGCCAAATGGGAGCTGCGGGGGGCGTGTTATTAGGCACAGGAATGGAGCTACGGGGGGGGCTGCAGCACCTCTGGGACCCTGGCCCAGCACCTGGGGGCTTGCCTGCCGGCCCTGCATGCCTGGAGCTCTGCAGCCAGCCCTGTCCCCCCCCCCACCTTCCCCTGGGCTCTGCAGCCAGCCCTGCCCCCCACACGTGCTGGGGCTTCCTGCCTGACGACGGTTGCGTTCCAGGCAGGTCCCCTTGAAGCATCAGCTGGAGTTTCCTTTGCTGTATTAGCCAGACCCGGTCTGACAGCCAGGAACTGCATTGCCCACACACAGGAACCTGACTGTGAGCGCAAGTCATCACCAGCGTCGTTCAAAAGCTGGGTCGCGAGGGCCTCGCGTCACAGCCAGCGAAGCGGCGAGTTTAAAAGAAGAGTTTGTTCCCCCGAGCCTAGGGTCTGGATACAGCCAGTAACGCCATGGGTGATCCATGGTCCTGGGGACTCCGAAATTGTGGATTTTCAGCCACAAGTGTTGCTAGACCGGAGCAGCTGCCTGGCACAGACACTATCTAGTGAAAAAACAAATTGACAGAGCCAAAAAAGTACCCAGACATGAACTACTTCAAGACAGACCCCAAAGAGAAAATAACAGAACTCCTCTTGTTGTTACCTACAGTCCACAATGCAGACCCCTCCCGCGGATTATACACACTCTACAACCCATCTTGGAAAACGATCCCTCGCTCTCAGGCCTTGGGAGAAAAGCCGATTCTCGCCTACAGACAGCCCCCCAACCTGAAACAAATTCTTTCTGGTAACCATGCCACACAACCACATCATAAGCCTCAAGGGACCCAGCCCTGCAACCAAACACGATGCCAACTCTGCCCACATATCTATACTAGCGAATTCATCACTGGAGCCAACAACATCAGCTACCAAATTGAAAGGTCATTTGACTGCACATCCAGTAATTTGATCTATGCCATCAAATGCCAGCAGTGCCCCACTGCTATAGCTATAGGACAAACTGGACGGTCTCTGCGGGGAACGAATCAATGGACACCAAGCAGATATACGTAAAGGAAACATACAGAAACCTACTGGGAACACTTCAATCTTCCACATCACACTTTAAAACATGGGTTCCCAAACTGGGGGGTGTGCCCCCCGGGAGGGCATGAAGAAATTCCGGGGGGGGCACAAGGCAACCCAGGTCTCCCCCCATCAATCGTCCCCCCCCCCAAGTTTTGCTGTTATTTTTTTTTTCGGCCCCCATTAGTTCCTTTTCTTTTCTTTTCTTTTTTTTTTTTGCTCAACAAGTTTTGCTGCTATTTTTGGGGGGGGGGGCATGAGAGTTTCTCAAAAATCAAAAAGGGGGCATGATGCCAGAAAGTTTGGGAACCACTGCTTTAAAAGATCTCCAAGTAGCTGTCTTGTCACAAACCAGTTCTACAAGCCAGATCTACAGGGAAGCATTGGAATTAGAGTTCAGCCGCAAATTCAGGTCACATGCTAATGGACTCAATCGTGATGAAAGTTGGTTGGGTTGGGATGCTAACAATTTAACAGCCATTGAAGGTGGAAACAGCTCTTTGTGTAGTATCCTTCCTGACATGGGAGTCTGTCTATTGACTTTGATTCTTATCTGCTTCAGTTTAACTACCCAATCTTCAGATACTTACTCTGAAGATTCCCTCTGCTCTCTGTCTCCTACCCCTCCCTTTTTCTTCCCTCCCCTCTCCCCTTCCCCTCTCCTATTTATTTTGGGTGTACACATCCTAAACTCATAACTCCGGTCATCTGAAGAAGTGGGCTGTGCCCACGAAAGCTCATGATCCCATCGACATGTTTTGTTAGTCTATAAAGTGCTACCAGACCATTTGTTGTTGGTTTTTTTTTGGTTTATACCTGTCGTGCATAATTCCAGCGTACACAAGGCCTTAAGCTTTTCATTTAAAAAAAAGAGACTTGATTTTTCAAATCTGGGTGCATAAAACAACTAAATCCATATCTGAGTCACCATACGATTTGCAGAGGTGCTGAGTACCTGTGAGTCATAGCGACGTTACTGAAATCCCCTTTGGTGCGTGGTAGGGATGTGAACGACTCGTCAACTAATCGCTCCCCGCACCCTTGATGCCTCTGTCACAGTGGTTCCCAAACTTTTTGGCATCACACCCCCTTTTTGATTTTTGAGAAACCCTCACACACACCCAAAAAATAGCAGCAAAACTTGTTGAGCAAAAAAAAAAAAGTTGCCCTTTTAAGAGCAGAGCAGGCTTTGCCCTTTTAAGGTGGCCATTTTGAAGTCTACCTGGGACATTTCATCCTCCCCTGATTTTTTTTACCAGAGGACCAGGGCTCTTTCTTGGGGGGAAATTGACGGTGGAGGGTTGGGTCGCCTCGCACCCCACCCCTGGAATGTCTTCACGTCCCCACAGGGGGTGCGCCCCCCAGTTTGGGAAGCTATGCTCTATCAGAAAGAGGCAGCCAGTGGGGGGGAGAAGAGGTGGGGGTGCTTCAAAGTGGCAGTGCCGTGTGGAGCCGGGGTCAGCTGGGGACTCCCCTGCTGACCCCGGGCTCCATGCGGCGCTGCGGCTTTGAAATGCCAACAGGGGACTGCGTGAGTCCCCCGCTGGCCCTGTGCTCCCGGCAGCGCTTTCGCCTTTGAAGTGTAGCAACAGCCCTGGGATGTAAATTGCATCGACTATTCAATTAGCCAATTAATCGAAATTTTACATCACTAGCGCGAGGCTTATTGGCAGAGCAGGAACGCCACTGAAATGAGCGGAATGCGCTACTTTTGACACCGGCATACGCTGGGCGAAAGGTTTAAATTGTGATTTTTGTGTTTCGCCGGGAAAAAAAGTCCCGACAACTCCGATGAGAGTTCGGGAAAAAGATTTGCTAACAACATGAACATGGCTTCCCCCCTTCAACTGTCATTCCCATGCAAGGAACAGGTGTACGGTTATGAATCCCAAAATCATTCGGTTACGGAAAGTAACGGCAGCTTTACGTCTTTCGGATTCAGCTGTACCACGTCCGGGTCATTAGTCCACAAAACGAATGATGTTTGAAGGCGAAATCCTACAAGTTGGAAGCGGTTCTTTTACTCCCCTTTTGCGAGCACGTGAATAAAAAATTCTAGGGTGTCTATGTCACTGCTTGAACTTGCCTGTCAGCGTAATTGACCCAGAACGGCTTTGCCCGGTCAGGCACACGGCTAGTTTTCAAGATTTATCTGGACAACCGTTTCATTTCTGATCATTGTAGCGGAAACATCCAGTTTAGGAGAGGCACCCAAAAAGGGCACCACGACTCCCTCCTGACCTTTTGACAGGGTTCACTCCCTTCGCCCCCAATGAACATAGACACCCGTCTGTCAGGCAGTGACAGACACGTGACATTTACCAGTGCTACCTATGGCAATCCAGGACCCTGCCAGCTCTTTCACCCGCTTGCTTTCACCTCGGGGCGGGTGGCAAAGGGTCGGCCAGCAGCCAGCGGGGCCTGGGCGTCCGGGTTGGGGGGGGATACCAGAAGCCCGGTGCCCGCAGCAGGGCTCCAGCCCCCTCATTCCCGTGGGGAAGCAGAGAAACGCAGCCCCAGCTCTGCTTTTGGGGCAGTCACGAAGACAATTGCCCTGCAAACCAAGAAGTGGGCCATGGGCCCTGGCGTTCCAGCACCGACGGGGTACCCCTGCAGGTACCCACGGTGCTGCAGTTTGCAGGTGAGGTGCCCTACGCAGCCCTGCAGCCCCGCACCGGCCCCCGCCACGCCACACGGGGGGCTGAAGCTGTGGGAGAAAGGGGCTGCCGACTCTCCTGCATCGGTCAGACGGAGGTTGGGAACGGCCGGAACGGGGGCAGCTGGACTGGCCCTTAGCTGGAGACTGGTGCTCCCTTCCCCCATCATCCCCAGTCCCTCTCCCCCAATTTCTCCCCCCCACTCCTCCACAGCTCATCTCCAGCAGCAGCCTCTGCCCTTCAGGGGAGTCTGGGAGAAGCAGGTCCCATGGCCAGAGGCCCCGGTGAAGGGGCTTGGCCAGAGAGCTGGAGGATCATGGGGGGGGGAAAGGGGGCTGTCACCGGATTGGGGCTGAGCTGGGGGCAGGTGGCCAGGGGGCTGGCACCCAGGCGGGCCCAGGCCTGTTCCATTTGGGCCCCTCTAGGCCTCTCTGCAGTCTGGCAGGACGGAGCTGCCACAGGAACCCGGCTCCCAGCCCCCCCACCACGGGCAGAGGGGCCTGTGGCCAGAGAGCACACCCTGCCCCATAGCGACTGACCAGGGCCCTGGCCAGCCTCTGCGCTGTGGCCCCCAGGGGAGGGGGGCTAGATCGCACGATGGCAGGATGTGGCCGGTCCCAGGGCCATGCTGGGGCCCCACGAGCTCGCAGCAGCTCCTCGTGGGCCCCCGACCACCGCAGAGAGAGCAAAGGCTACTCCGAGCCGCTGGCGCTCGGGGGAAGGGGGGCCTAGTGGTTACGGCCCCGGGCTGGCGCTCGGGGATGGGGGGGGCAGGCGCTCTGCAGGAGGGGCCGCCACGGAGAGGAGTGCAGGCGACCCCGCCCTGCGCCCGGCTGCCCGTGGGGGGCCCACCCCAGCTGGCCCCGCCCGGGGGGGGCGGAGCCCGGTGCATTGTGGGTGCCGCCCATGGCAGCGGCAGGTGAGCGCGGAGCCAGGGGCGGGCGGCGGCTCCGGGCGCGGCGCAGACGTCGGAGGTTGCGGCCGGCAGGTGGGTCCCGGCGGGGTTGGGGGCTCCGCGGGGCGGGCAGCCCCACGCGCGTCCGTGCGCCCTGCGGGGACTGGTGCGTGTTTGTACGCGGGAACCTGCCCACGGGGACCCCGTGTGCGCACCATGCGCGTGCAGGGGCTGCGTGTGCACGGTTCGTGTGTGTGCACCCTGCGCGTGCACGGTTCGTGTGTGGGCACGGGCCGCGCGCGTGCCCTGCTGGTGGGACAGAGGATGCGTGTTGCACTTCTGTACGTGCGTGTGCACACCTGGGAAGGGGGGTGCTGGGCCTGTCCCGCTTGCACTCCCCTGCTCGTGTGCACCAGGCTGTGGGTGCCCTGTTTGGGTACGTGCGGGCTGGGAGGGCCGGGTGCCTTGTGCACTTGGGCTTGTGCACGGGTGGGGCGTGGTGCTCCTGCGTGTGCCCCGCCTGGGCAAATTTGGTTCTGGGCCACACTAGGTGCCCTTGCTCCGTGCCAGGCCGGTGAGACTGGTTCTCTGGGCAGGAAGGGAACACGGCATCCAACTGGCACCGAGGCTGGGGCCCTTCCTCCCCCGCATGGTCTCTGCCTTGGGGCACCCCCGTCCCGCCGGTCTGCGCTACACCTTCCCTGCTACCCCCTGTGCCACTGTCAGCCCCACTCAACCCCACGTCCCACCCTTGGATGGATCAGGGCTCACGTCCTGTCCCACCCTGGGCACCCCCTTTTGGACAGGTCCCCTGCCCACTCCACGGGCAAAAGGGAGCTGTGCCTGGCTCAAGGGAGCTGGGAGGGAGATGGGCACAGGGACCACCTTGGCACGGGAATGGCCGTGCTCAGGGCACCCTCTCCCCGCAGGCTCGGCCGTGCCATGTCCGTGGTGGCGGAGGCCGGCGAGAGCCAGCCAGAGAGGATGACGGCCGATGACATCGTCGCCGGCACGCGCCAGGTGCTGAAGGGGCTGGAGGCGCTGCAGAGCGAGAACCGGGGCATCGCGCGGCGGCTAGAGGCGGCCCTGCTCCAGGGCCCCGGGCCGGAGGGGCCCCCAGCGAGCCAGGCGCTGGAGCTCCTGGAGGAGAAGTACGGCCTGGTCCGCAAGTCGCTGGAGGGGATCGAGCTGGGGCTGGGCGAGGCAAAGGTACCGGCGGGGCTGGGCCAGTACCCCAGGGCAGCAGAAGGGCAGCTGGCTCCAGGAGCCGGGTCTGGGAGCCCCTGGTTGTTGCAGCCCCACCTCTCCCAGTAGGGTGCTGTGGGGAGCAGGGCAGGGGCACTGGCTGTGGGGGGAGCTCCCAGCTGCTGCAGCCCCAGCCTGTCCCAGTAGGGGGTACTGGGGGGAGTCCCAACTGCTCCAGCCCTACCTCCCAGCAGGGGGCGCTGGCTGTGAGGGGGAGGAGAGCTCCTGGCTGCTGCACCCCAGCCTCTCCCAGCAGGGGCGCTGTGGGGAGCAGGGCAGGGGCACCTCCTGGCTGCTGCAGCCCCACCTCTCCCAGCAGGGGGCACTGTGGGGAGCAGGGCAGGGGCACTGGCTGTGGGGGGAGCTCCCGGCTGCTGCAGCCCCACCTCTCCCAGCAGGGGGTGCTGTGGGGCAGGGCCTGGGGGTGGGGAGCACCTGGCTACAGCAGCCTCGGGGGGCCGGCCTGGCAGGGGAGGTGGTTTCCCTGCTGAGCCCGGCCCGGCCCTCCCCTGGCCAGATGCTGGTGGCGCTGGCGTCCCACCTCGGGGCGCTGGAGGCCGAGAAGCAGAAGCTGCGGGCGCAGGCCAAGCAGCTCTGCCAGGAGAACCAGTGGCTGCGGGAGGAGCTGGCGGGGACCCAGCAGCGGCTGCAGCAGAGCGAGGAGATGGTGGCGCAGCTGGAGGAAGAGAAGAAACATCTGGAGTTCATGAACCAGCTGAAGCAGTACGACCCCAAGGAGGAGCAGGTGAGGCCCAGACTCCCTTAGGCTTGGGGGGGGGAGGGACAAGAGCAGGTGGGGCCGCTCCCCTGCTGGAATGTGGGGAGGACCCCAGGGGGCACTGTGGCCAGGCCCCCCCTTGGCTGACCGAAGCTCTGGGCAGGGAAGGGCCAGGCCTGGGGAGTGGGGCTAGGGCGGTGGTGGGGGAGCCCAGGCACGACCCTGCTCGCCCCAGCCGCTCCCCTGTACCTGCAGCCGGAGGAGGAGGTGGCCCCGCGGCGGAAGGACAGCCTGGCCTCCCTGTTTGCCAGCGACGAGGAGGAGCAGCGGCAGGGTACGTGCCGGGGGCGAGGGGGGGGCTGTCGTGGGGCCGGCTCACTGCCCTCGGCTCTCTGAGTGCACCCTCGGACTCCTGCGCCGCCCCCCTTCCCCGCGGCGCTCAGCCCCTCGGTTCCGCCCTCCGGCCCTATTGGCGGGATTGTTACCAGTGCCAACCAATCAGCTAGAGCTTTGAACCCAGCTCACCTGACCAGCAGTACCCCCGTCCTGGGCATCTGGCCCACAGTACCCCCTGCCTGCCCCCCTTCCCCTGGGCATCTGGCCGCAGTACCCCCTGCCTGTCCCACCCCCCTGGGCATGTGTCCTGCGGCCCTGTGAACCCCAGCCCCGCTGCCCTCACACCCCAGCCCAGCCTGGGCACAAGGGGTGGCATTGCTGTAGAGAAACCTGGGCAGCTGGCCCTGCTGCCCATCACAGAGCAACCCCCATCCGCCTCCAACCCTGGGGCTCCTAACCTGCCAGGCCGTAGGGGCAGATGGGCCCGTGATGCTCCAGGGCTGCCCACCCCCTGGGGACAAGCTGCTTCCTGGCACCGAAGGGGTCAACATTTCTACTGCCCCCCCTTGTAAAGTCCCTGGACCTGCAGTTCAGCCAGCCCCAGACTGGACCATCCACCCTGCTGGAGTTGCTGAGTCCAAGGAGTGGGGGCAGGGAGGAGAGGAGGGCTCGGGGGAAGGGGGGGGAGCAGTTGAAGGGGACCTGTGGGGGGAACCCAGAGGTGTGGGGATCTGGGGATGAGAGTGATGGAGGAAGGGAGCTGTGTGGGGCTCCTGGGGCATCCCCTTTGGTTCCGGGCTGGGGGGCGCCTGCCAGCTGGGCCTTGGCCCCGGCTCTCCCATCCCCTGCCGCACTAGGCCCGGGGGGGGCAGATCCCAGCTCTGGCGGGTCTGGGGCTTGCGGGTGCCTCCTTCACCAGGGCTCTCGGCAGGGGGCCGGCTGAGCGGCTCAGCCCTGGCGGCGGCACAGCGGGGCGGCTACGAGATCCCGGCCCGCCTGCGCACGCTGCACAACCTGGTGATCCAGTACGCCGCGCAGGGGCGCTACGAGGTGGCCGTGCCGCTCTGCAAGCAGGCGCTGGAGGACCTGGAGAAGAGCTCCGGCCACAGCCACCCCGACGTGGCCACCATGCTCAACATCCTGGCGCAGGTGTACAGGTGAGGGCCGGGGCCAGCCCTGCCCCTGCCGGGCACGGGGCAGCACCGTGGGGGAGGGAGGAGGGGAGGCTGCCCCAGGTGGCCCCAGGCACCCAGCTGACCCCGCTTCCACCGCAGGGACCAGAACAAGTACAAGGAGGCCACGGAGCTGCTGAACGACGCGCTGGACATCCGGGAGCAGGCCCTGGGCGTGGAGCACCCGGCGGTAAGTGCCAGGGGAGGGTCAGATCCCCTGGGCCCCCCAAAGGCGGCTGAAGCCACACGCTCCCCCCAGCTCCGAGCCCCACCGCACTCCCTGCTGGGAGGGGCGAGGATAGCCAGGAGCCCTCCCCACGGCCGGTATCGCCCCCTGCTGGGCTTGGCAAAGCCGGGCGCTCCCCCACCGCCTGTCCCTGCCCCACCCACCGCGCCCCCAGGCCGGGGCTGCTCCCTGGGGGGTGCTGGTGCATCTGGGCCCTAACACTGCCCCTCCCCGGCAGGTGGCCGCCACCCTGAACAACCTGGCGGTGCTGTACGGCAAGCGGGGCAAGTACAAGGAGGCGGAGCCGCTGTGCAAGCGGGCGCTGGAGATCCGGGAGAAGGTGAGACCACCCCCCGCGGGCGCTGGGAAGGGGAGCCCCGACAGGGGCAGGCCGCCCTCTGTCAGGCCCGGGCCTGACCCTGACCCTGTCCGTCCCCACACACACACACAGATCCTGGGCCCCATGCACGCGGACGTGGCCAAGCAGCTCAACAACCTGGCACTGCTGTGCCAGAACCAGGGCAAGTTCGAGGAGATGGAGCGCTACTACGCCCGGGCGCTGCGCATCTACCAGAGCCAGCTGGGCCCCCACGACCCCAACGTGGCCAAGACCAAGAACAACCTGGTGAGGGGGCTGGGGAGAGGGGACAGGCCCACCCAAGGGGTGGGGGAAGAGCCATGATTGCCCTGGGGGGAGGGGTTGAGACACGGGGGGAGGGAAGGGCCCACACCTGGGAGAGGGGTTGAGGCTGGGGGAAGGGCCACAACCATGTGTGGGGGGGGACTCAGAGCTGGGGGGACTGGCTGGGCAGCGCATGTAGCTGGCTAACCCCTCCCGGCTCCCTGGCCTTTGGCGGGGGTCTGGCCTGGGGGGCAGGGCGGGAGGGCCACCTCCCCGTAACACCCCCCCTCCCGCCAGGCCGCCTCCTACCTGAAGCAGGGCAAGTACCAGCAGGCGGAGGAGCTGTACAAGGAGATCCTCACCACGCACGACTCGGGGCTGGCCGCTGCCCGGCACGGTGAGACGCTGGGCTCCCCGGGGGTCGCGCGCTGGGCCGGGTGCTCTGGGGGCAGGTCTCAGTCCTGTGTCTCTCCCTCTTCTCTCTGGTCCAGGTGAGCCCTCAGGCTGCAGCGGCACGGAGCCCCTGCGCCAGGTAAGTGCCTGGCTGGGGTGGGGAGGGCAGGGGGCCTAGCCGGGCCTGGGGGGGCAGCGGTGGCCCCCGGCTGGGAGCTCTGCCCACCTCGCTCTGCTGTCGCCCCCAGGACGCCTGGGGCAGCCTGCGCCGGAGCGGCTCCTTCTCCAGGCTGCGCGAGTCCCTGCGCCGCGGCGGCGAGAAGCTCGTCTCCCGGCTGAAAGGCGAGAGCAGCCGGCCCGTCGACCCCCACGCTGGGTAACCACTCCTCTGCCCCTGGCCCCGCCCCGGGAACAGGCTCCTCCCCCGGCCCCACCCACCAGGGTCCCCCACCCTCCCCAGGGAACAGGCTCCTCCCCCGGCCCCACCCACCAGGGTCCCCACCCTCCCAGGAACAGGCTCCTCCCCGCCCCGCCCACCAGAGTCCCCCGCTCTCCCCAGGGAACAGGCTCCTCCCCGGCCCGGCCCACCAGGGTCCTCCGCCCTCCCAAGGGAACAGGCTCCTCCCCCGGCCCTGCCCACCAGGGTCCTCCGCCTTCCCCAGGGAACAGGCTCCTCCCCCAGCCCCGCCCACCAGGGTCCTCCGCCCTCCCCAGGGAACAGGCTCCTCCGCCCCAGCTCCAGCAAGGGCCCGGCCCTGGCAGCCTGGGGGCTCTTCCAGCAGGCCCCACGTCCTGGGACGGGATTCCTGGGTCCCGCGGGCACCGCTGCCTTGGGCTGGCCTCTTGGCCCGCACGCAGCAGCCCTGGCCCACCCCTGGTGCCAGCAGCAGAGCCCTGCAGGCCCCCCCTTCCCCCCAGCCCTACCCCGGGGGAGGGGCGACTGCTCCCCGTTCCCAGCTCTGTGCGATCCAGCCGGGCCGGGCAGGGGCCCTGGTCTGTTCTGCCAGGGGTTACCCTCAGCACCCTGCTCGCCACTGGCTGGGTGGTCTGACTGGCCCTGGCTGGGGCGGGCTGCCCAGCCCCTGGGCCAGAGCCGTGGGCCGGGTTGGGCTCAGCAAACTCTCTCCTGCAGGATGAAACGCGCCAGCTCCCTGAACGTCCTGCATGTGGGCGAGAGGCCGGAGGCGCCCGCAGCCTCCCCAGCGGTGAGAACAGGCCTGGGGCCCCTGGGGGAGGCTCTGCCTGCAGCCGCAGGCCCCGGGGCAGCTGGGAGCCTGGCCCAGCTCCCCCCCTAACTCCCTGCCCCCTTCCTTCCCTCTCTGCAGGTGCTCAGCTCCAGCAGCCAGAACCTTGCCCCCGGCGGCTCCCTGTCCAGCGCGGGCTGAAGTGCCGGGTTCCCCCTCTGCTTGCTGCCAGCCCCCCCAGAGTGCACAGAGCCAGGGGCAGGGCGGGCTGCCACCCAGCCCGCGCCGGCTCTGCCCTGGCTGGAGGCAGTGAGCATGCCCGGCTAGGAGAGCCGGAGCCGGTTCCCGCTCCGTGCTGGGCCGCTGCTGGCTCCATCGCACAAGCTGCTTTCTCAGGAAACCCCTGGGCTCGGCCGGGCCCTGCTCCTGCTGCCTTAACTCCCCGCCTGCCTGGCCGGGGCTCGCTATTTATTCTATTTATAGGCGGGGCAGGTGAGAGCCGACCCAGCACAAAGGGAATAAAGGTGATTTGGTGGCTGCTGGCTCCGTGTCCGTCACCCCCCAGCTCCGTGTCCCCACGGGGGGGAGAGCACCCTGCCTTGCAGCAGCAGAGGCTGGACTGAGTTTGGGGGGCGCACACCCCACTGCTGCTGCCCCAGCTGGGCCAGCTCCCCACTGCCCGCGGCCGGGTGATCACACGGCACACGGGCTCGGTCCTGTTCTTTATTGCCGGGCCCAGCCCCTGCAGTAGAAAAGCTCGTCTCCCGCCGAGCCCTGGCACCGGGGCCAGCCCCCGTCCCTTGCGGCTCGGCTCACACCTGGTGCGCGATCTGCTCCACCTTGCGGCGCATCTCCTCCGACTGCAGCTGCTCCAGCGTGAGCAGGGACAGGCCCAGCTGGTCCTCCTGCCAAGAGCACAGAGCGGGGCTGAGGCCTGGCCCAAGCCCACGCCCGGGGCCCCGCTCCCGGGCTGGGGCTCGTGCCCCCGGGGGCAGCGCTCACCTTATGGAAGGGCTGGGCCATCTGGCGCAGGAAGTACTTGGCCACCTGCACGGCCTCGTCCACCGTGAGGTTGAGGTTGGCGTCCGTGATGTGCTCCTGGATCCACCGGGGCAGCTTCCCTCGCTTGTCGGCCCGGGCAAACCGCTGCCGACGAGAGACCCAGACCCCCCCTGAGCCGTGGGGAGGGGAGCAGGCTGGTGCCCCGAGGGCAGGTCAGCCCCCCGGCCCCGGGTGCCACCCGGTTAGCAGCCCCCCCGCCCACCCACCTTGTCGGCAAACACCATGAGGCCGTAGTCCGTCTTGCCGCGGATGGCCCGGCCCACGCACTGCGCCGCGTGCCGCATGGCGTCAAAGGTCAGGAAGTCATTCTCCCGGATCTGGAACTGGTCCCGCAGGTACTCCAGCCGCGCCTGCAGGGGCGAGCGCAGGGCCGTGGGGCAGCGGCAGGGGCCGTGGGGCTCCTGAGGCCGCTCCCTGCCCCCCCCACCCGCGGGCACTGCAGGCGAATCCCGGCCCCGCAGCGAGGGGGCAGGGCCTGGCCCGGCGCCCACTCACCTTGAGGATGCGGCTCTGGGTGTAGACGTAGGGGACGCCGAACATGATGACGGCTCGGCCGTAGTGGTGCACTGCAAGGCAGAGTGGGGTCAGGCTGTCACCCGGCCGGCACCACGCAAGGGACCCAGAGTCAAGACCAGAGGCAGGGCGCTCCTTACCCGCATGCAGAATACGGGGACTCCTGGGTCTTAACGTCCACCCACCCGCCGCCTGCTGTCTCTGCTTCCTCTGGCCAGGCTCAGGACACCCAGGCATTTTCCAGCCCCAGGCCGGTGCTGCCCGTTTCTCCCTTGCCCGGGCCAGGCGGCAGGGCCTCCCTTTCAAACATGCTGTACAACTAGTTCATTCGTGGCGTCAGATGATCAAAATCACAGGGGGATCGTCCTGGGTGGGGCCCTCGAATTCCTGAAGCCAGCCCTGGGCGCAGGACACCTGGGCCCTGCTGGGACACGGCCGTCCCCATGGGGCACAGCCCCACCCGGGGCTCCCCAGCCGGCACACTCACCGAAGTCGATGCCTTCAGACACCTTGCCCCTGGCCACGGACAGCAGGATGGCGCCCCGCCCGTTCTCGCAGGCCTGTGTGCAAAGGGGTCACGTCACGCTGGGACCTGCCCCCTGGCAGTGCCCAGCCAGGGCTGCGGGCAGAGCCAGATTCAACCCCGGAGTCTCCCTCCACCCCACTGGGCCCAGCAACCCCGCTGCTGTGCCCCAGCCTGGCAGGGTCCCAAGGGTGCAGGGCCCGCGGGAGATGATGGAGAACTAGCATGGGGCCGGGGGGGAGGTGTCCGGGCCCTCCGGAGCCAGCGGGACGCGGCTCAGGAAGCGCCAGGCAGCCTGCGGGGGCCAGCCCCTCCCTTCCCCAGCACCAGGACCGGACTGAGCCCACCCCGGGCACTGCCCCGGCCCCCACCTCCTGGTACTTCTCCAGCGCCATGCTGGTCTCGGCCCCGTCCTGCGTCTCGATGAAGATCAGCTTGTTGCGCTGGATGTTCTCCAGGATGCCCTGCGGGGAGAGGCAGCCGGGGTCAGGCAGCAAGGCCGCAAGGGTTTGCGGCAGGGGGGGCCCCGCACAAGCCCCTTGGTTCGGGGCCCAGCAGGAAACCAGCCGGGGCAGGGCAGGCTCTGAGACCCAGCACACCCCTCTCCCCGGGGCCCAGCCGCCAGAAGGGCCACGAGCAGGAGAGGAGACCCCGCAGGGGAGGCCTGGGCCTTCCCTTCTCAGCGGGGTGGGGTTGAGGGGGGATGCAGCCGGGCACCCTGGTGCCAGGCCAGGCAGGGCTCTGCCTCGCCCAGGGGCCAGGCTGGGCACCCCGGAGAGCTGTGCCAGGAGAAACCGCTCCCCAGGGCCTCGCTGCAGCTCGGCGCCCAGCCAGGCCGCTACGGCTGCCAACAGGCCGGAGCCCAGGACACACCCCGCCGCGCCTGTCCCGCCAGCAGGGGGCGCCGCCGGCGCCAGGGCCCTGCCTAGCCACGCCCTGCGAGACCCTTTTGCCAGCCCCGCCTCCCCTGCACTCCACACCCAGCTGTGGCGCCCGCCCCCTCGGGCTGGCCGGGTCCCGGAGACGCGCGTTGAGCTCCCCCCTCTCGGCACGGCGAGGGGCCAGCCTGGAGCCCGGACGCTCGTGGCGTTAACACAGCTCAGCCTAGGGATCCCCCAGCGGGGCAAGTTGCCCATAGGCCCCCCCCCGCAGGCCCCGTCGTGCTGCCCCCACACTGGCCAGGCCTTTTTGGCAGGGCAGGGCCGGGCCAGCAGCCGGGTGGGCAGAGCCAGCAGCCGGCAGGGCCGGGCCAGCAGCCGGAGCCCTCCCCACATTTCTGGCAGTCAAGCAGAGCGGGGAAATCCCCAGACACACCGCCCAGGCCACCCTTTCCAGCAGCGCTGGGCCAGAGCCCGGGGCCCTCTGCGTCCAGCCGAGGGGGGTCCCACGCCCCCCTCCCAACACACCTGCTCGTACCACGAGGCCACGATGTTCTCCATGTACTGGTAGCTGGTGAAGAAGGCCACATGCCATCGGGCACGATCGCCGACATCTCCAGCAGCAGGTTGCCGTAGTTCCGGATCACAGCTGCCAACGGGCAGGGAGGGCTCGTGGGCCCACAGCCGGCAGGGGCGGGGCCACGGGGGGCCTCGGCCCTGCGGCTGAGATCTGGTCCTCTACTGGCCATGCTAGGGGCCACCCCATGGGGAGGGGGGTGTTCAGCTCCCCGCGGGCCAGGAGAAGGGCCTCAGGCCTGGAACCACGCTGGCCAGGCCGCCCGCTCAGGCACCACATGGCCTGTGGGGCAGCCCATCCGTACTAGCTCAGCCCTGCAGAGTAGCCCCCTCCTCCCCCCAAGCCTGGCAGAACAAGGGGAGCTACATCCCCAGCAACAGCTCCCACCGCCCAGGCTGGCACCGGGGACCCCAACTCTACCCCCAGGGCCAAGGCGGCAGGGCAGCCGGGCAGGAGAGGCAACGCCGGGGGGAGCGCATGTCCTGGGATGACCCCTGCCCCCCCACCCCTCCGGCTACCGCCCGGTAGCAGCCCTACCGATGTCCTCGCGGGTCTCGAACTTGGAGCTAATGGTCACCTGGTCGTTTCCTCGCCCCACAATCTGAAAGGAAAAGGGGACACTGGCGAGCGGGCCGGAGCAAAGCTGGGCGCGGCCACCCAGGGGTACCCAGCAACTGCCCAGGCGGGGAAGCATGGCACCCGTGGCAGACCCTCCCCCCGTCCCCGCAGCTTCTCCCCCTCCCGGCCGCCCACTCACCATGGGGCAGAGACAGGTCCTGGCCAGGGTCATGGTGAAGGTGGCCATGGTGACGGGGTGGAAGTCCAGGATCTTGGGATAGATGTCCAGCGGGGACAGCGTCTACCCGGGGAGAAGGGGTGCAGCATGAGCTGGGGGCCGGGCGCCAGGCTGCCCGTGGGCCTGGAGATGGGGTGGCGGACACCAGCCACGGGCACCTCCAGGGCCTCTGCTGTGCCAGGGCTCGGGGTGCGCCCCTCCCCGACTCCTGGGAGCCACACCGGGCTCTCAGCACTGGGTGCCCGGCCCACCGGCCCCCGGCAAGCCAGGGCAGCAGAGGGCGCCAGCCATGCGCTCCCAGCATTGTCCCATGGAGAAGCTGGGCTGGCCCAAGTCGCGGCCGGCCGGGGGAGCAAGGGCCAGTAGCAGACCCCCCCGGCTGCCCCTTACCCCCGACGTGATGATGACCGACTGGAACCTCTCGAAGACAGGCTTGATGGCGATGGAGGCGTCCATGCAGCTGGAAGGACAGGACAAGCGTTGGGGGAGGGGAGCCCTACAGCAGCCCCCCCCGCCCTGGTGCCCGTGGCCTCCCCCCACCCGCTCACCTGAAGTGCAGGACGGGGTTGGCGATGGTGGGGGTCCTGTCATCGAAGGGCTCGATGATGATGGTGAAGCCTGCAGAGGAAGGGCCCCGGGCTCAGCCAGCGTCGGGGGGGGCCTCGCCGGCCCCCTCCAGCACGGACCTGGCTGCTCCCCAGCGCCGCCCGCAGCCGCCCGGCTCCGCGTCGGGCTAGCGCAACGGCTCCCCCACCGGCGCCGGCCTGGGGCACCCCGGGACTCACTCCCGGCCCGGTGCTCTGTCCCCGCCCACGGCACCGTCAGAAAACCATCGCCCGCCGGTCAGGAAGAGGGGACCCGGGGGCCGAGGCGGGTTTCCAGGGCAACGGGCGACCCCGGAGCGCGAGGACAAAGCCGGGGACTCCCGCGGGGACGGGGCCAGGCCTGGCCAAGCAGCCGTTCTTTGGCCAGGCCGCAGGCAGGAGCAACCGGGGCTTCCACGCCGCCCTCCTGGGCGCGGGGCGTGTGAGCTTGGCTAGGAACCCAGCTGGACAATGGAACCGAGGGGCAAAACTGCCCCGACTCCTGGGCCACGGCTCTCTCCCCAGCATGGCGGCGGAAGGAAGAGCTGCTGGACTTGCGGGGCTTGGTCAGCAGCAGGGAGTGTGGGGCAGGGACCACGGAGGAAACGCTTTGTCTTTGCCCTTTGGCATCAGGCCGGACTGCGCTCGGGGGAGCAGACCGGGCTGGATCCCCTTGCAATGGACCCCAAGGCGGGTGGGAGCCCGAGGCGCTGGGGTTTGCGGAGAGCCGGGGGCAGAGCTGCCGGAGCAGGGCCGTGGCCACACACGTACTCGGGGGCGAGCGGCAGGCTGGCCGGGAGCCCCAGCTGCCCAGCATTGGGCGGTACCCGGGTTTGCAGCCCCCCTCTCTGGATCCTGCGGGGCCGGGGGGCTCAGGGCAGGGAGCGCCCTGCTCAAAGCTCTGCTCACTGCCCCAGCTCTCCCAGGACCCAGGGTCACAGCCGGGGGCGGGGCGGGCGTTTCCAAGGAGCCCCAGGGCCAGGAGACCAAGGGGCAGCCGGCTGGCAGGCCTGGGGCATCGGCTCGGGCGGTCACTGTCCCAGGCTGGCAGCAGCGTCTGCACCCCCCACTGAATGCTGATCGCCCCCCCCCAGCCCCGCTCACCCCTCCCACTCCCAGACCTGCTCTCCCCCTCCCCACCCCTCAGACACCCACTGCCCAGCCCCACTCCCAGCACTAGGAGAGGAGCAGGCCCCCCGCCGACCCCGCTCTGCCTTGTGTGGCTGAGCCCACAGGCAGGCCGGCAGGGAAGATCCCCCCCACGCAGGCCGCAGCTCGCCGGGGCTCGAGCGGCTTAGCGCTAAGAGGATTGGCGCCGCGGCCGACGGCTCACGGGGCTTAGGGGTATTTATATTCCGCTGCATCGGTGGCGCGCCGGCCCGGGGAGACTCCTCGGCCCCTGCCGGCTAACCCGGCCCCAGCGTCCTCATCCCCAGCCCGCCCGGCCCCCGCGTGCTCCCCTCTCCCTCCAGGGCCCCCGAGAGCCACAGCAGCATCCTGCAAGGCAGGGGGGCCAGGCGAGCCCTGGGGCCTGGCTCCTTGGCTGGGGGTGCTGGGCATTGCCACAGAGCCAAGGGGCACCCGGTCAGGGGCCAAAGCCTTCTCGGGCTGTGCTGACGGCAGGAGCACGGGGAGCCCCCATGCTCGCCAGGCCCACCTGCGCCCACCCACCGGGGAGCAGCAGCCCCGGCGCCAGGAGGGACGGTCTAGGCCCTGTTTGCCCGGCAGCCACCATGGCACACCCTGGCAGCCTGGTGCCCCCCACGGACTCCAGCACCCCGGTGGGACAGCCAGCCAGACTGGGCAGGTTCTCCAGCTGCTGCTACCACCCCAAGCCCGCGTGCGGCGCTCGGGGAAGGGCCATCCCCAAAACAGCCCCTGGCACCGAGCGACGGAGCCTGCGCTCCCCTCAGACCGGCAGGGAAAGCTGGGGGGCGCCCCACGCCACGGCGCCCGGGCCCGCCTTACCCTTGGCGTAGGTGCTGACCAGCGTGGCGAAGTTGGCGAGGAGGGTGATGGGGGAGAAGTCGGCGAGGTCCACGATCTCCAGCGTGCGGAGCAGGGAGCGCAGCCGCTCGGCACAGAACCTACGGCAGCGCAAGAGTCCCGGGGGTGTGACCGCGGCGGGCAGCGGGGGAGACGCCCCTTGCTCTGCCCGCCAGAGCCACCCCGGGCCGCTGCCGCGCCCATGGGCATGGCCCCCTGCCTAGCCCCACTGCAGAGGCCACCTCCCTAGCCCCAACACGCACAGGGCTCCCCATGGCGCCCCACATGGGCAGGCTCAGCGCAGCCAAGAGGGGCCGAGAGACCTGCCAGTGCAGAGCAGACAGATCCCTGTTCACGGGGAGAGTGCAGCACAGAGCGGAGGGGCAGGGGCACAGAGTGGAGAGGTAGGGGCCTGAAGGGACGGGGGCCACAGAGCGGTGAGACAGGGGGCTCGGCTGGGGGCGCAGAGTGGAGGGACGGAGGGCCCGGCTGGACAGGGGCCCAGAGCGGAGGGGCGGGGGGCCCGGCCGGGTGGAGGTGCAGAGCGGAGGGGCAGGGGGCCCAGAGCGGAGGGGCGGGGGGCCCGGCCGGGTGGAGGTGCAGAGCGGAGGGGCGGGGGCCCAGAGCGAGGGGCGGGGCCCGGCCGGGTGGAGGTGCAGAGCGGAGGGGCGGGGGCCCAGAGTGGAGAGGCAGGGGCCAGGTCGGGTGGAGGTGCAGAGCGGAGGGGCGGGGGGCCCGGCCGGGTGGAGGTGCAGAGCGGAGGGGCAGGGGGCCCAGAGCGGAGAGGCAGGGGGCCCGGTCGGGTGGAGGTGCGGAGCGGAGAGGCGGGGGGCCCAGCTGGGGGCCCAGAGCGGAGGGGCAGGGGGCCCGGTCGGGTGGAGGTGCGGAGCGGAGGGGGGAGCGCAGAGGGCAGGGGCAGGCCGGCCCCGCGGGCCAGGCCCAGGCCAGCCGCTTACCGCAGTGGCTTGCGCTCGATGCACACCTTCTCGAAGACGTCCTTGAGGAAGGAGGGGGGGCTCTCCTGCACCATGTGGTGCACCCGCAGCCGCGCCTTCAGGTACTCCAGGAAGCGCTTCATGAAGCCCACGAAGTGCTCGGCCGTCCGGATGTTCCCAGGCACGGCCTCTGCAAGGGCACGGGCTCACCCTGGCTCCCAGCCTGCCCCGCCCCACACCCGCCCCCAAGGGGCCACCGCCCTGCCCTCAAGGGGGCCACTGCCAGGGGAGCCTGCCACTGGACACTGCTGCTGCCCACCCTTCCCCGTGCCCCCAGGCCCAAGTCCAGACTGGGCATGCCCCCCACGCCCGCAGGGCTGGACTCAGGCTCCAAGGGGAGCAGAGGAGCCGGAAGGGAGGGGGCTGAGAAACACCAGCTCCTCTCAGCCTGCCCCGGGGCCGGGGAACAGCCCCCGAGCTACCCCAGCCCAGGCTGAGGTGGAACAGGGGCTGGGGTGGGATCCAGCTGCTCTGTAGCAGCCAAAGGCCCAGCACCCCTGTTCTAGCTGCTCTGGGGGTGCTGGTCCCAGCCCCCGACAGCTGGCAGGGCACACCTTGGAGAATCTCATCGGGCAGCACCGGGTTGGCCAGGTAGATGTCGGTTTCCCGGGCAACGTTGGCCTCTCTCAGCCCTTCCACCAGCCGCCTGTACTCCTCCTTCAGCTTCTGGGCATCCGTCTCCTTGATCCTGGAAGGGGAGCAGGGCCCGTGAGGCGGGGAGGGGGCAGACGGGGGGGAGCAGGGCAGAGAGAGGGCCCAGGCCAGGGGGCGTGGGGAGCAGGGCCCGTGAGGTGGGGAGGAGGGAGCAGGCAGAGAGGGCCCAGGCCGGGGGAGCAGGGGGCAGGGAGGAAGCACCGAGAGCAGGCAGAGGGGAGGGGGCAGCAGCACAGGGACGGCAGGGAAGGCAGGGTGGGCGGGCTGCCGGGAGGGGGCAGGGCAAGGGGGCGCCGGGAGGGCAGGCGGGTCAAGCCGAGGGGGGCAGGCGGAGGGCGGGGCACTCACTTCTGGACGGTGGCCTGCAGCGTGGCGACGTTGGCCTGGCAGCGATCCAGCGTGCGGCGCGTGATGTTCACCCCCATGGAGTCGATGCAGACGTTGTCTGCGGGAACAGGCACCCGTCTGCGCGGGCAGGGGAGGACCTGGGGCCCGGAGGGAGGGGCCAGGCGTGGCAGAGGCCCCCAGGCGGGAGGGCAGGCGAAGGCAGCAGCAGCGAGCGGCTGGGACCCGGGTGGGAGCAGCGCCCCGCCCCAGCGCCGGCAGGACACAGGGCCGGGGGGACTCGGGCGCGGAGGCCGGTTCCATGCCGGAGCGTGGCCCCAGGGCGCCGGATCCCAGCAGCCAACAGGCCAGAAGCGACTGGGCCCCGCCAGAGCACAGAGGGGCTGACGAAGCGGAGGGAGGGATCCGCTCGCCCCCTGGGGAAGCCTGGGACCGACCCCACGCCCGGCCCTCCGGACCCCCACCAGGCGGGGGGGCCTTCCCGGCGGGCTGCTGGCACACTCCCCTCAGCACGTTCAAAAGCAGCTGGCACAGTGAGCCAGCCCCACAGTGAAAGGGGCCCAGCCGCCCCCACCAGGGGCCTTTCGCGCACAATGGCAGCCAGGAACGGGGCACATAGGGCAGGAAGCCTGCCCCCCCCCAAACCAGGGATTCCATCGATTCCCAGTGGCAGGAAATCCCACCCCAAGGGCTCCCGGCTGTTCCCCCCCAGGGCAGGAAGTCCCGCCCCAAGTGCTCCTGGCTGCCCCCGGGGCAGGAAGTCCCGCCCCAATTGCTCCCGGTCGTTCCCCCCAGGGCAGGAAGTCCCGCCCCAATTGCTCCCGGTCGTTCCCCCCAGGGCAGGAAGTCCCGCCCCAAGTGCTCCTGGCTGCCCCCCGCCCTGGGCAGGAAGTCCCGCCCCAAGTGCTCCTAGCCGTTCCCCCCCGGGGCAGGAAGCCCCGCCCCAAGGGCTCCTGCACATTCCCCCCCCCCGGGTGTAGGAAGCCCCACCCCCTGGCAGCTCCCATCCACTCCCCCCACGCAGGGTCAGCCACCCCCATTACCAATGTTGTGAGCTTCATCAAACACGACGACAGATTTCTTGGCCAGCTCCTTGGAGACCAGGTCTGCGATCTTGGGGTCCAGCAGGTAGTGGTAGCTGTACACCACCACGTTGGCATGGAGGATCTGGCCGGAGGAAGGGAAGGGTTAATGCCCAGGGGCGGCCTGCCCCAGGCGGACGCACCTCCCTGGTGAGCCCTGGAAGGCCACAGGCCAGCAGCCCGGGCAGGAGGCCCTGCCCCAGCCGGACAGGCTGCACGGCCCCCTGGCAGCTGTGGGTGGGACGGGACGGGGCTGCTCTAGCTGCCTAGGCCCACGGGCAACGGGAGAGCCCGGACCCCACGGGGGAAGCCGAGTCACTCCGGGCAACGGGGCAGCACGGGAGTGCCCAGCTGGGGAGGCGGAGGAGGCCGGAGGACAGGCTGGCATTGCGCCCAGGGGGGCGGGAGAGGGGGTCCCAGGCAGTGCTGAGCTGAGCTCTCAGCCGGGCCACCCCACGCCTGCCAGGAAGGGGTGCAGGGAGCCCCCAGCTCTCAGGAAAGCGCCCCAGCCCAAGGCGGGGCCCCCAGGGCACAAGGGACCCGCCCCATACCGAGTAGCGGGCGAGGAAGTACGGGCACCAGCCCTTCTGCCGACAGTAGCCTTTCAGGTCGTCCAGGTTGTACACGCCATAGGGGAGGGGCACCTGCCGCCCGTTGGCGTCAAACTCCTGCAGGGGAACAGCACATCACGGCCTGGTGCTGGCACCCCTTCCTGCCTCTGCTGTTCACCCGCTCCTCCCTCCCTTCGCTTCCCACCCCGCCGAGCGCCCTGCCCGTTAACCCCCAAACGGGCCAGGGACGCTTCCCGCCAGCGTTCATGGCAAGGGCCAGGAGCCTCCCCCGCCCTGTTGGTGCCACCTGGCGGAGGGCAGGAGGGGTGCAGAGGGGTCTGATCACCGCATCGTTCTGCGCCCACGGGTGGTGCGTGCGGTCTCTAAGAGCGGCCAGACTGGGTCAGACCAAAGGCCCATCCAGCCCAGCGTCCTGTCGGCCGACAGCGGCCAGTGCCGGGGCCCCAGAGGAAGGGAACAGAACAGGGAGTCATCACGTGATCTCTGCCCTGTCACCCATTCCCAGCCCCTGACAGAGGGTAGGGACCCCATCCCTGCCCAGCCTGGCTAATTGTCATTGACAGACCCATCCTCCATGAATCTATCTAGCTCTTTTTTGAAGCCAGGTAAAGTCCAGGCCTTCACCACATCCTGTGGCGAGGAGTTCCACAGGTTAACTCCTAGGGAGAGCCCGAAGCTGGCTGCTCGCAGGACAGTGTTGGCATCCAGCCTGGGAGTGAAGACCAGGGGATGCACAGGTGCTGCTGGGGCAGGGGGTAACCGCTCAGAGGACGAAGGCCCAAGGGGTGGGACCCAGGACCCCGGACTGTACTTGCCCAATGAGGTGGCGGGGGGAGGTGCTTGGTGTTGCCAAGGACCAGCAAAGGGCCTGGAGAACGGAGCCCCCAGCCACCTTGTGAGCAGGACCCAGGGGCAAAGTCAAGCTGGCTCTGGCCCGTGGGAGGAGGGAAGAGGGGCCTGGCGCCTGACCAGCCAGCAGGGGAACAAAGGGCACGGAGGAGCTGCTGGGGCCAGGGAGATAGGAGGGGAGAGAGCAGCCAGAGCACAGACCGAGCCGTGCTGAGGGAAGCGAGGCCGGATGCCCCGAGAGCTTCCTGTGCTCCATAAGCCTCCTGTTCCACGGCCAAGAGCCGCTCCAGCCTAGAGCTTGGGGTGGCGCAGGTCCCTCGGGGAGCAAGGGCCCCCGGTGTCTGGAGGGGGCCTTGGCGAGAGACAGGAGCGCGGACGGCTCAGAGGGGCCTACGGCCTAACCCCCAGACGCAGAGCCCTGGGCCACACTGGCCAGTCGTACGCACGCTGGAGCCCTGGGACACACTGGGAGAAACCCAGGAGCCAGGCCCCTCAGGCAGGCGCGCTCCAGCTGGGGACTTGGTTTCACACGGGGCCAATTGTTTCCGGCACCCCCCACCCGGGAAAACCGAATGAGGGCTGAGCGGGGAGGTGGGGCCAGGGAGCTTTGGGTCTCAGATCCGTGCTCGCGCCCCCGCTCCTCCCACTGCGGGAGAGGCTGCCCCCCGCCCAGGAGCCCTGCTACCTCAAAGAAGCGGCACGAGGGGGCGGCCCTGTCCCACTGCTGCTGCGCCCGCACGTACGAGGCCGTCAGGCTCAGACACTTGCCGTCCACCTCCTTCCCGAAGCGCAGGGCGCTCACCTGCAACGGGAGCCGTCAGTGCGGCCCGCGCCGGGACAGGCCACAGAGCCACCTGCCGCCCACTCGGCCAGGGGCAGCCGCTCCACAGACGCCCCCTGGAGCAGCCGTGGCCCCGGCCCAGGGTGCGCCTCAGAACGGGAGAGCCTGGCCTGGGGCGGCAGACCGGCCCGGGAGCCCAGCGCACACTCACCTCGGGGTGGATGCAGAGGTTCTTCCTGGAGCTCAGGGCCAGGCCGAGGAAGGAGAGTTTCTCCCCCGTCTGCTTCTCGTAGAAATCCAGGAGCTTCCGCAGTTCCTCAATGACCTGTCGGAGCCAGGGGTGGTGAGGGCCCCGCCGCGCTCCCCCCCAGGGCAGCAAGGGGCCCTGCCATGATCCTCCCCGTGCTCCCCCCAGGGCAGCGAGGGCCCGCCATGATCCTCCCCCGGGCAGTCCCCCAGGGCAGCAAGGCCCAACCGCAATCCCCCACCGTGCTTCCCCCAGGGCACCGAGGGCCGCTGCGCAGGGCAGCGAGGGGCCCTGCCATGATCCTCCCCAAGCGCTCCCCCCAGGGCAGCAAGGGCCCAACCGCATAATCCCCACGTGCTTCCCCCAGGGCACCGAGGGCCCCACCATGTGCCCCCGGCAGCGAGGCCAGGGCAGCGAGGCCCAACCACAATCCCCACCGTGCTCCCCCAGGGCAGCAAGGGCCCCGCCACGCTCCCCAAGCGCTCCCCCCAGGGCAGCAAGGGGCCCAACCGCAATCCCCACCGTGCTCCCCCCCAGGGCAGCGAGGGGCCCCGCCACGCTCCCCAAGCGCTCCCCACAGGGCAGCAAGGGGCCCAACCGCAATCCCCCCACCGTGCTTCCCCCCAGGGCACCGAGGGGCCCCGCTGTGCCCCCAGGGCAGCGAGGGGCCCCGCCACGCCCAAGCACTCCCGCCCAGGCAGCAAGGGGCCCCCCCCCCCCCCCCCCCCCAGGCCCCACCACATACTGGCCCCTCTTGGTCACCTTCTCGATCTCAGGCACGGTTCTGGAGCAGTAGATCAGCTTGGTCACCTCCAGCGGATGGGCCTGGGGAAGAGAGGCCAGGTCCCTGCGTTGCTGGGCAGGGCGGGGGCTTGGCTGGCCCCAGAGGCTGCCACTGCGGAACCTGGAGCAACCAGGCCGCTTCCCCCCTCCCCCCCATCCCAGCTGCAGCCCCGGGGAAGGGCGAGGGCAGCCCAGAGCAGAGGGGCAGAGCCTGCACAGAGGAGGCTTTGATCCCCGGCCCCCAGATCAGGCCTCTGCCAGCTCCAGCCCCTGCACGGGGCTCCGGGCCAGACCCACCCAGGAGGTCTGCGGGACAGCACCAGTGCTGGAGCCACGCTGGACTCGGTGCCCCCCACCCGGCAGCCCCGGCCCCCAGCTCCGGCCCGGCACTCACCCGCTGGTAGGCCACAATGAGCGACAGGAGGGAAATGGTCTTCCCGGTCCCCGAGGGCATTTCCAGCACGCCATGGCCCTGGGAGAGAAGAGCCGTCACCGGGGGAGCCCTGAGCCGTGAGGAGGGGCTAGAGGAGAGGCTGAGCCAGGAGGGGAGGCAGCAAGAGTCCTGCAAGCCGGCAAGCCCGGGGCAGAAGCGGGGCTGCGGCAGGACCCCGCTGAGACTGGCTAGCGCAGCCCGAGCCGCGCAGGGACAGAGTCACACCTGGGGACAGGACGGTGCGTCAGAGCCTGGCACCCGCCACCAGCTCTCAGGCTCCAGGGGCGGCAAAAGCCCCCCAACCCGCCCCCCCCACTCCAACTCCTGGCTGCCCAGGCTGGGGACCTCTAGGGCACCATCCTGCCTTCTGGAGCGGCAGGGGAAGGGGAGGGCCAGCCCGGCAGTCAGCCCCTCACTGCTTATCCCTCCTGGCACACACCGCTTCACCCTGCGAATTCCCGAGTGGGCCCGTGTGCCACCCAGCCCAGGGCACCCCAGTGGGTGACCGGGCATTTACCTGGGCACAGTGAGGTGCGCCACCCTCAGCGCCCGGCCCCCAAGCATGCAACCCTCCCCCCGGCAGGGACCTTGGCATCCAGCGTCCGCTTGAGCTCCAGCATGTAGGAGTACTGCTCCGGGTAGATGTAGTCATAGGGGAAATACACCAGCAGCCCATCGATGTTCAGCCTGGCAGGGAGATCACGGCGCCGGGTCAGAGCGCAGCCGAAGCGTCGCTAGGAGGGGCAGCCTGGCACGGTGGCGCAGAGGAGGCTGGCCCAGCAGTGAGCAAGCGGGGTGAGCACCCGTCCTCTGCCCCTCCCTCCCCACCTCTGCCCAGCCCAGCGAAACGCCCCATTCCGCCCCGAATCCTGCTGCCCCTTCTCAGGCCTTTCCTCCACTTGCAAGCAGTGGGACTTTCAGCAGGAAAATGTCAGCGGCTACACGGTTACAAGAACGATGAAAAGTCCAGAAGACGTGAGCGAGGAGGGGAGGCTGAACGAATCGGGCTTGTTTAGTTTGGAAAGGAGAAGCCTGAGAGGAGACATGAGAGATGTTTTCAGGTACCTACAAGGGTGTCACAAGGAGGAGGGAGAAAAATTGTTCTTGGCCTCTGAGGACAGGCCAAGCAATGGGCTGAAATTGCAGCAAGGGAGGTTTAGGTTGGACATTAGGAAAAACTTCCTGCCTGTCGGGGGGTTAAACACTGGAATAAATTGCCTGGGGAGGTTGTGGAATCTCCACCCCTGGAGATATTTCGGAGCAGGTTGGACAGACACCTGTCAGGGATGGTGCTTGGTGCTGCCGTGAGGGCAGGGGACTGGATTCAATGACCTTTCGAGGTCCCGCCCAGTTCTAGGATTCCATGATTCTAAGACGACACATCAGTGGCACAAAGACCCCGAAGAGATCTGCACGGCCCGATTTTCCTTGGCAGGACTGTTTCGTGTTGTCATCTTCCTGGTGGTGTTACGATTCTGTTACCCTTCTCTGCTCCCCCCGAGAGCCTTTATTAAACACGCCTGCCCGCCAGGTGTGACGATTAGTCCCAGTTGCTCAGTCGTTCCTGAACTGCCTGGGCCTTTTACTTCATCCCTTTGCTCCAGAATCGCCGCTTCCAACTCCAACAGAGCCCGAGCTCTGGTCCCAGGCAGAGCACACTGGGGCAGAAATCTCCGCAGCAAGCAAGGGTGCAAAGACATTCCAAGTGTCTCAGAAACATCCTTGTCTTCCTTAGTAGCGCCTGTTGCCAATAATCCAGGCAGCCAGCCCTCAGGGGCCTCCTGCTCCCATGAATCGGGGCCGTGCTCGGTTAGGGTTACCATACTTCCGGGTTCTCCCAGACTCGGCCTCTTTCTTAAGCCTCCTTTCTCGGTCCGGGGAGGGTTTTAAAATGCCAGGAAACGTCTGGAGGTTTTGTACAGCAGAGAAGGTGCAGCTCAGAACGAACCCTGACTGGTCCGAGTGCCGATCGCGCCATTCTCCGGCGAGCCACAGGTGCCAGATCCCACCCCCCCAGGCCTGGAGAGGGGCCTGAAAGCACAGGGAGGTGCTACCCATGCACCAGCTGCTCTGCCACCACCACAAGGAGTCACTGCCCCCCGAGTGCCGGGAGCACCCCCTCCAGCGCCCCAACATGTACCCCAGGGATCCTCTGCTGGGAACCTGGAACACGGTCACCGAAGCCCAGTGACGTCCCACCTTTACCTCCTGGGTCAGAAAGTCCCAGCTCAGCCTCCAGCCCTTTGCCGGCTGCGCCAGGGCGCGGTGCCAGGCCCTGCCGGGGGGTCTTCCAACCCACTGTCCCTGCCCCCCACCTCATAGCGCCCCTCCCCGCTGCCTGCGACTCCCCAGCCCCCATCGCCCCTTCTCCCCTCCCCTCCCCTCCCCAGCCCCCATCGCCCTTCTCCCCAGCCCCCGCCTCCCCAGCCCCATCGCCTTCTCCCCAGCCCCCGCCCCTCCTCCCCAGCCCCCATCGCCCTTCTCCCCAGCCTCAGCCCCGCCTCCCCCATCCCCCATCGCCCTTCTCCCCAGCCCTCAGCCCCGCCCCTCCCAGCCCCCATCGCCTTCTCCCAACCCTCAGCCCCCATCGCCCCTTCTCCCAGCCCCGCCCCTCCTCCTCCCAGCCCCCATCACCTTCTCCCCAACCTCAGCCCCCATCGCCCTTCTCCCCAGCCCCCGCCCCTCCCTCCCCAGCCCCCATCGCCCCTTCTCCCCAGCCCTCAGCCCCGCCCCTCCCCCATCACCTTCTCCCCAGCCTCAGCCCCTCCCTCCCCAGCCCCCCATCACCCCTTCTCCCCAGCCCCCTTCTCTCCCCAGCCCCAGCCCCCCCAGCCCTTCTCTCCCTCCCCTCAGCCCCCATCGCCTTCTCCCCAGCCCCTTCTCTCCCCAGCCCCCATCGCCCCTTCTCCCCAGCCCTCCCCCGCCCCCCTCCCCCCCCATCGCCCCTTCTCCCCAGCCCTCAGCCCCTTCCCACACCCCGCCCCCAGGTCCTCGCCCCCTCCCCTTCCCCACTCACAGCCCCCCGCCCCCACTCACTTCATGGCTCCAGGCCCTTCCTCGCCTCCACTCGCGCACCGCATCCCAGTTCCCACCTCGGTCCGATTCCTCCCCCCCCCGCCCCACCATTGGCTGAGTCCGGTCACTGGGTGACGCCACCGCCAGTCAGGGCCGGGAGGCGGGGCCTATTCGCCTTCCCCTCCCCGCCTATTGGCTGAGTCCGGTCACTGGGTGACGCCACTGCCAGTCAGGGCCGGGAGGCGGGGCCTGGCCGCGGGAGCGGCAGGTTCGGCCGAGAGCCCGATGCGGGCGCCCGCGGGATCCGACCGCATGGGCAGGCCTGAGCAATCGAGCCCAGAGCGCTGCAGCGCCCGCCCGCCCTGGAGCGGGGGCAGAGGGGCCCAGGGGGCGGGGCCAGGAGGATGGGGGCGGGGTTGAGGAGCAGCGCGGGGGATTTGGGGCTAGGGCAAGTTTCCGCCACTGCTGGGGCTTCAGTGTGGGAGCGATCAGCGCCCTGCCCCCCGCAGCCCCACTGCCTCACCCTCCTGGGGGGTGTTAACTCAACATGATTGTAGCTCTAGCCCCCCCCCATCTCACCACGATTAGAGGCCCCCTAAGTCCCCAGCGCCTGGAGTCCTGGGAAATCGCCACTTCCAAATTATCCCCAGGAAGGGGACCAGACCCTTGGAGCTGACCCAGGGTGTCCCTCTCCGATCGCTGCCCCCTTCCCCTGCCCCGCTCACTGCCCACTGCCCCCCTCCTGTCCCCCGTCACTGCCCACTGCTCCTCCCTGCCCCGATCACTGCCCACTGCCCCCTCCTGTCCCCGTCACTGCCCACTGCCCCCTCCCCTGCCCCGATCACTGCCCACTGCTCCCCTCCTGTCCCCGTCACTGCCCACTGCCCCCTCCCCTGTCCCCGTCACTGCCCACTGCTCCCCTCCCTGCCCCGATCACTGCCCACTGCCCCCCTCCCTGCCCCGATCACTGCCCACTGCTCCCCTCCTGTCCCCGTCACTGCCCACTGCCCCCTCCTGTCCCCATCACTGCCCACTGCTCCTCCCTGCCCCGATCACTGCCCACTGCTCCTCCTGTCCCCATCACTGCCCACTGCTCCTCTCCCTGCCCCAATCACTGCCCACTGCTCTCCTCCCCTGATCCCTGCACCTCTCGCCCCTTTGCCCCAGCCAATGCTCCCTTCCCTTTGTCCCACCCACTGCTGTCTACCTCCCTCTGCCTCGTACACTGCTCGCTGCGCCCCACACCGACCCCATCCCTGCTCCATTTGGTGCTTCCCAACACCTACTCCATCCACTGCCCACTGCTATTGCTCCCCTGCTTGGTTCACTGTACATTGCCTTCCTGCCCCCTCCACTTGCTCCCCTCCCACTGCCCTGTGTCACAGGGTGTGGGGGTTCCCCGGGCCCGGCCTCCCCATCCTCAGCCAGACGTGACTCTCAGCCAGCAGGGAGAACAGAAGGTTTATTGGTTCACAGGGACACGGCATAGAACAGACTTCTTGTTACAGGAACCAGGAACAGTCAGTACAATCCATCTTGGGAAGGGGGGGTGCCAGAGCGAGAGCCCCGGGGCCCCTCCCTGCATCCCCCCAACTGAGGAGCTCCCACATCCAGCAACTCCTCCCCCAGCCTGCAAGTGATTCCTGGGCCAGGTGTCACTTAGTTGCACCTCCCACCCCGGCTCAGGTTACAGGACAGCCTGAGCTATTGTGTACCTGCCAAAATGGGGCAGCCTCCCCTCCCTGAGAGCCGTGCCCAGGGAAACTGAGGCACATCCCCGGGGTTACAACAGAACAGCACAGGACAGTAGGAAGCACAGCGAGCACAAGAAAGCAACACAGCGAGCACAATCCCCACTCCGTCACACCCTGCACTGCGGGTGAGTCTCCGATAGTATTGAACCATCCGCACAGTGTGCTGGGGGGCTCGTCAATCCAGGCTGAGATCCCTGTGGGGAGAGGGCCTGTGCCAATTGGGGCCCAAACACCTTGGGGGTGGGGGCGGGGGTGGGGGGCTGTGCAGACCAGGATCCAGACACCTTGGAGAACGGGCTGTGCAGATTAGGGATGTAAAGGGCTAACCAGTTACATGGTAAGCATGCCCCTTACCGGCATGTTTAACGGGGCAATAGGTTAACCGGCAGGGGGCTGCCTACAGGATCTCCGCTCACCGGTTAACTGTAATCAGCGTTTTATATCGCTAGTGCCGATTGGGACCCAAACACCTTGTGGGAGCTGTGGCAATGGGGCCCGGACACCGGGGGGGGGGGCTGTCGATCTGTACCCGGACCTCCCCAGCTCAGTTCTCATCCTGACACTACTTGGATGCGGTCAGCAATGAGCAGGCACGAACTAGCTCCTCGCGCCTGGGACCCGGCGCACAGCGAGCCCCGGCCGCGAGCTGGGCGCACGCTGTGACGGCGCAGTCGGGGTTCCCCCGATCCTGCACCCCCGTAGCAGCCAGAACAGTCTCCACCAGCCAGCAGAGCAGAGAGGGGTTTATTGAGTTTCCAGAATACAGCACAGCACAGACGTGATGTGGCAATAGGAGGGGGGCTAGGATGCCCCAGACCCATTAAGGCGGGTGCCTGAGGCCCTAGTCTCCACGCCCCCTCCCTAGGCTGTCTCCATCATGTGTCCAGCCCCAGACTAACTCTTCCTCCCCCCACATCCTTCCTTTGTTCCCACCTTCTTCCCTCCCCCCAGTCAGAACCGGTCAGGGCAGTGTCTGGCCCCCCTGCTGGGCCGTGCTCACAGACAGGGCCAGTAGGGGCCAGCCCAAGCCTAGCGACCAGCAGGTGTCTGAGCCTGCCAGAGGCTGGTAAGCGTGTGGGGCCAGGCCCCCCAGCACAGGGGCTGCGTCCCAGCCAGCAGGCTCTCGCACGGGGACGGAAGGGTCTCGGACAAGCAACTCCACGCGAGCGCCTGTGCTGCTGCTGGTGCCACGCCGGGAAGCTCTGCCACCCTGGGCCCGCCCCGCGGTCCTCCTAGCCCAATAGCCTGTGAGTGGCTAGCGCCAGCTGCTGCACACCACACAGGGCAATTCCCTGCTGCCCAATTCGAGTTGGAATCATGGAACCCCAGGGCCGGCAGAGCCCGCAGGAGGCACCGAGTGCAGCCCCCGGCCCAAAGCAGGACCAACCCGACTCAATCAGCCCAGCCAGGGCTTGGTCAAGCCAGGACTTAGACACCTCTAGGGGTGGAGATTCCACCCCCTCCCTAGGGAACCCGTCCCAGTGCTTCCCCACCTGCCTAGGGAAATCGATTGTCCTAATATCCAACCTAGACCTGCCCCACTGCAACTTGCGACCGTTGCTCCTTGTTCTGCCATCTGCCCCCACTGAAAATAGCCTCTCTCCATCCTCTTTGGAACCCCCTTCAGGCAGTTGCAGGCTGCTCGCAAATCCCCCCTCACTCTTCTCTTCTGCAGGCTAAACAAACCCAAATTCCTCAGACTCTCCTCCTAAGTCATGTGCTCCAGCCCCCGAATCATTTCGGTTGCCCTTCGCTGGGCCCTCTCCAACGCATCCACATCCTTTCTGTAATGGGGGGCTCAGAATTGGACACAACACTCCCCATGTGGCCTCCCCAGCGCTAAATAAAGGGGCAGGCAGAGGTCAGGGGTTCCTAGACTAGCCCTGCTGATCTTGGCGAACAGTCGCTGAGGGATCTGTCCTCTGGCCTGTGCACATCCCGGGCCGGGAGTGCCGCAGGCTCTTCCAAACCTGCTGCCCGTGCGTGTCATTGAGCAAATCCAGGCTCTTGGGTCATGTGATGGGACGTTACCCCAGGCACGGTGTAGCGGACTTTATCCCACGCCCCCTCGGTCGTCTGTCCCCCTCCTCCGACAGCTGTTCCTTCCCCCGCCTCTGTGCCTTTGCCAATTCTAATCCATCTTGGTGTGGGCATAGCACGGATTCATATAGAGACAAGATATTTACTGTCTTAATAACTAACCCTTTCCTAAAGAACCCCAATGCTCTGTCCCCCCTTATTTTTGTTTGACTCCCATCGCAAGGGAGTGGATGTTTTCAGAGAACCATCCGCTCTTTTTACATCTTTCCTCATCATTTTTGCTGCCCTTCTCTGACTTTCCAAATTGCAGTCTAGCTTTTTAAAACGGTATTTGAGGTGTGGGCAGTGCATGGATTTATAGAGAGCCATGCTGATATTTCCTGGCTTATTCTCTATCCCTTTTCTAACTTCCTGGTAGCTTTTTCACCCACCATGCACATCTAGCAAATGTTTTCAGAGAACTAGCCACAATGACACCAAAATCTTTCTCGAGTGGCCACCGCTAATGTAGACCATTTTGTGTGTAGTCGGGATTATGTTTTCTAACGTGCATTACTTTGCATTTATCATCACATTTCAGCCATTGGGTTGCCCAATCCCATTGTAATTCTCCGGTCAGCTTTGGATGTAATGATCTTGAATAATTTTGTGACATTTGCAAACTTTGCTACCTCCCGGTTCACTGCCTTTCCCGCATCATTTATGAATATACTGACCGGCACTGGTCCCAAAATAGATCCCCGATATTGGCTTCTCTTCATTGTGAAGAATAACTATTCCTACCCTTTGTTTCCTGTCTTTTAGCCAGTTATCAACCTACGAGAGGACCTTCCCTCTTATCCCATGGTTGCTTATCTGGGTCTTGGGTGAGGGACCTTTTCCAAGGCTTTCTGAAAGTCCAAGCAAACTCTGTCCAGGGGATCACCCTTGTGCACATTTCTGGACTCCCTCAAAGGATTCCAATAGATCGGTGAAGGATTTCCCTTTCCAGAAACCATTTTGACTCTTCCCCCAACAAATCGTGTCTACGTTTCTGCTCATTCTGTTCTTTTTTCAATACATTTTGCTTAGAACTGAAGTTCGGCTCACCAGCCAAGGACTGCTTTGGGATCACCTCCAGAGCCTTATTTAAAAATCAGTGTTCCCTTAGCACCCCCAAGCAGCTGGGACAGAGAATGATTTGAACGCCAGGCCGAGTGCAGGAAATCCGCGGATACCGACAGGACAGGTGAAGATCCATGGCTTACTTTTTGCAGATAGGGACGCCGATACAAATTTTGATTCTGCCAATGTGCATGCAGGGTCCTAGGTACCCGCTTTACATCCCCAGGCATCTGCATCCACGGGCTATCCGCAGATCATTTTTGCACACCCGGATACCGATTTTGTATCCGTGCAGGGCTCTAGCGCAGGGGTGGCCAACCCGCGGCTTGCTTCACCCCTGAAAGTGCGGCTCGCAAAGCCTCCCCCGCGGCTTGTGAAGTTGCCCCATGCGCCCCTACAAACGGCCCCCAGCCCCAGTTTGACCGGGTGCAGGGGAGCCGTCCGGTGCAGCAAAATGGTGTTGGCAAGATGGCGGCGGCCAGCAGGCGCCTGATGTGGCCAAAAAGCCTAACCTGTGGTTTTTAAAGGAGCAGCGTCCTTTTTTTTTTTTTTTTTCCCCCTCAACAACTCTGGCTGATGGGGAGCTCTTCCTTCCCTCCCCCCCGCCCCAACAATTCTGGTGTGGCGCTTTGCATTTTTCCCGCCGTTTCAGCTCTCTTCGTTCAATGGGTTGCCCACCCCTGCTCTAGCGATAGGTCACGTTCCACGGTTTGTAACACCACGACTTCCCATTCGATTCCTTTAGAACTCTTGGGTGACACCCCCCCCGGCCCTGGTAACTTACTACTATTTAATTTATCAATTTGCTCCCAACCTCCTCTGGTGACAGGCCTGAAACAGTTCCTCCGACGTGTCACCTAACAAGGGCTCGGGGACGGGACTCTCTCTCACCTCCTCTGCCGCGAAGACGGAGGCAAATAATTCAGTTCGCTTCCCCATAACCTCCTGGCCTTTGAATTGCTCCTTTTGCACGATCATCCCCCGGCCCCCGGGCTCATTTGCCAGCCTTCCTGCTTCTGACGTGCTTACAAATATTTTGCTGTTCGTTTGGGCATCTTTTGCTAGATGCTCTTCAGATGCTTTCTGGGCCTTTTGAACGTCCTTTCTCCTCGACTTCTGGGCCTGTCTCTTTTCCTTACTAGAATTTAACTTCCGATATTTAATATTTATAAACTCAAGCTCATCTCAGCCAAGGAAGTGGGTTTTGTCCATAAAAAACCCACTTTGTGATACTCTATAGATATGTTAGTCTCTACAGGGCCACAGGACTACTCTTTTTTTTTTAAACGTTGTTTTTAAAGTTACAGACTAATCCGGTGATCCCTCTGTGACTTTCCAATATTCAAGGGCATCTTTTTGGTGCTAACCACCACTTTTACACCCTGGCTCAGCCAGGGCAGAGTTTCTTTCCCCTGTCTGGGGAACATATTTAACTTAAGCCTCTATAAAGGTGTTTGCAATGTTCTCAGAGCCGAACTCAGGCCGCTGGGCTGATCCTGGTGAAGACTGAGAGGGGACCCCATCGCTGTAGGCGAGCTGGGTAGAAAAGAGCGCTTTAATCTACTGGCGAAAGCAGAGCAAGAACCGGCAGCTGCAAGTCGGAGCCTGACACATTCCAGTTAGAAATTAGGCATAACGATTCACCAACTCCCCCAGGCCACGGCGGAGTCTCCGCCGCCTGACTTCTCCCGCGTCAGCCAGGCTGGCGGGCGGCACTTCCAGCACAAGCGACTGGGTCTCGAGGGGGGTGACCTGGGGGCAGCGCCCCATCCTGCCATAGAAAAGGTCAGACTGGATGATCTAATGGGCATGTCTGGCCTCGGAACAGAGAAATACCTGCAACGCCAGCCCCACCCATGGGCACAGCCGCCAGGCCCCCCAGCAGGAAGGGCTAGAAAGGAGCATAGCTGGGGGGCCTGGCAGCTGCCCCACCCCTCCAAACTACCCCATGGCTTGGAAAGCTTCTCCCCCCTGCAGGGCCACGCCGACACAGCAAACAGCCCGGAGAGGAGTGGCAGAGAGGCAAGGCCCTTGGGGGGAGTTTACAGGGCAGCAGGCACAAGCCGAGGTGACGCCGGCAGGGGGGCAGAGGAACATCCTTGGGGAGAGGTGAGTGAGTGAAGGACACAGAGAGGGACTCAGCTCTCAGCTTCGTTCCCCACACCCTGGCTGGCTGGGGGCCCCGCCCTGTGGCTAAGGAGGCCGGTGACACCATGGTGCCAGACTTGGAGGGGGAAGCTGGGCCCTGCGTCCCCTCAGCCTGGGCCTCCGCGAAAGTCAAGCTCAAAGCGGGCAGCTTGTGGGTCCCCAGGCTCCAGTGAGGGGGAAGCCCCGCAAACAGCCCCAATGCATGCTGGGACTCCGTCTCCATGGACTGCGGGGCCGTATCGCGATGGATTCTCCCCCGTGTGTCCGTTCTGGGCAGGCAAGCGGCTGCGTCTGGGCCAGCGATCCCCACGGCTGCTCTGGGGCTGGGCCAGGAAATACCCGCTCCCCGCGCCTTCCCCCAGCCGCAGCACCGGGTCAGGATGGGACCCACGGGGCTGGGAAGGAACAGGCTGGCACAGGGGGGCTGCCCGTGCCATGCTCACCCACCCCGGGCTTTTCCCAAGGGACAGAGCGTTTCCTGTAACTTGACTTTGCCTCCCCCCCCAAGTCACGCACGCCGGTCCGATGTCGAGGAGCCAAGAACAGGGCGAGATTGAATCCTGGGTAAGACCCCATCCCCCCACCCAGCGCACACCAAAGCCAGGACCCTCCCCCTCCCACCTCTCTGCCAGCAGGACACCTGCCCTGCCCCCATCCACGCAGCCCCTTGGGGGCAATTGATCAAGTCCTTGTGGGGGGGGGGGGGCACTTCCAAGCAGCAGAGCCCCAGGATTCACTCCCGATGGGCCAGGTGCTGCTGCATTAGACCTGCTGCTGCTGCTGAGGCTTCACCCTGGGGAAGAGCTGAGGAGGGAAGAGAAAGAAAGCGCGTGAGCAGGGGACAGACGCCAGGCACACCAGGGTCCGCAGCGCCACCAGCGAGCCCGCCCGTCCCCCAGATCCTGGGCGGAGCTTGGGCTCCAGGGAGGGGCTGGCTCCCAGCTGGGGAGCAGGGCAGTGAAACTGACATCCTTGTCAGTTTCATGGCAGTAGCTCGGAAGGCTTGTCAGTTTCACACTTTGTTTCAGGTCTTTCTGAAGCCCACTTCTCAGGGATCCCTGGTTTGCCAGGGAATGTGGGTTCCTTGAGCTTATGAACCAGAGCCCAAAGCATGTGAGAAAATACTGAAACTTCAGGGGCACTAAAATCCCCAAGTCTTGGGCCAAACGCACCCCAGCCCGGCTAGGTTCCACACTGTACAATCTCCCCAGCGTGCAGAGCACATCGTTGGGGGAGAGGGTGTTCCTAAGGCAGCAGAACTGCTCCTATTGGCGGCATATGCTGTGTCAGCACTAGGGCAGAGGTCCCCAAAGTGTGGGACGTGCCCCCCCCAGCAGGACGTGGCCGCACATCCAGAGGGGTGTGTCTGGGCCAGCCCCCAGTGGGACGGGGAGGAAACGCCACCCCACCCCGCTCTGCTCCCAGCTCTGGTCTGGCCCCGCCTCCAGCCGCATCCTTGGCTCTCGGCCCCACCCCCAGCCTCACAGCAGCCCCGCTCCCTGCCCCACATCAGCCCCCAGGCTCGGCCGCTGCTCCATTCCCAGGGCCAAGGCTGGGAGTGGGGCAGGCCCGGCAGGTGACCCCGCACTGTAGCACGATGGGGGCTCCATCCGGCCTCCAGCCTCGGCTCCAGCCCCACTCCCAGCAGGGGCCCCCTCACCCCTGGCTGCAGCCCCTCTCCCCAGCCCTGGAGGACTGGAGGCATAGAAAGGGGTAAGGGAGGTGGCCCTCTAAAGATGGGGGACCACCCTGCTGCAGTGGACCTAGGGCAGGTCTGTCCCCAGACGGTCCCAGCCCTGGTTCCGTGCCCGGCCACGCCCCGCTCAGGACGGGCGCCACGCTCACCCCGAAGTAGTTCCTGGGCACGTAGCCCTCCTGGCCGTAGAGCGAGGCCCACCACCAGCCCAGCTCCTCCGGGCTGTCGCGCCGCAGCACGGTGACCGGCTCCCCCTCGCGGAAGGACAGCTCATCGCCGAACTCAGCTGCGTAGTCCCACAGCGCGTACACCACCCCACTGTTCAGCCGCCCCGTGTTCTGCTCCACGTCTGCAAGGACAGCGGGGGGGCGGGGCGGGGTGAGCCAGCCAGCCAGCCCCACGAGGGGGGGGGGCATGAGCTGCCATAGGCGGTGGGAGAGAATGAACTGGCGGACCCAGGCGTGGGGGGCATGGGGAGCAGTCGGCACCCCCAGAGGTGGCCCTCAGTGGAATCACCTCCCCCAGCTTCCTTCCCCATGGAAGTGCCTGCCCCTTCCCTGAGGCAGGGGTCCCAGCCCCATCTCCCCCCACCCTATGAGGCTGAGCCCCCCTCACCAGCCAGGTAGCTGGAGCACTCGGTGTAGCCCTCGCGGTAGGGGTCGCACTTCTCCAGGGCCGTGCTGCCGTCACTGAAGGTGGTGGTGAAGATGGCGGCGCCGTGCCGGATGAGGGCCATGCAGATGGCCGTGTCGTTGCAGGAGGCGGCACAGTGCAGGGGCGTCCTGGGGGCGGGAGGGGCACGTTGGTGGGGGTGGTGTTCTGCCGGGACCCGCAGCACCTGGAGGGCACCATGGAGACCTGGGGCGGGCCAGCCCCGAAGCCTGGGCCAGCTGCCTCCCTGGCCAGGCACAGAGCGCCCACCCAGGCGTGCGGGGAGCTAGGCCCGGCCTGCTGGGAGGGATTGGCCAGGCCAGGGCTGGCATCAGGCACCGGGGTGATGGGGGAATGTGGGGTCTAGGGCAGTGCACCAGGGGCTCGGGAGGGGGCGTGCACAGCAGGGCGCGGGCTCTGAGGTGCCAGGGCTGTGCAGCAGAACCCCAACAAGGCAGGGCTGGGGCTGGCACAGGATAGGCACTGGGACGCAGGGGGGCCGGGGCCGCATGGCTGGCACAGGGTAGGCACTGGGACGCAGGGGGCCGGAGCCGCATGGCTGGCACAGGGTAGGCACTGGGACGCAGGGGGCCGGGGCCGCATGGCTGGCACAGGATAGGCACTGGGACACAGGGGGGCCGGGGCCGCATGGCTGGCACAGGGTAGGCACTGGGACGCAGGGGGCCGGAGCCACATGGCTGGCACAGGGTAGGCACTGGGACGAAGGGGGCCGGGGCCGCATGGCTGGCACAGGGTAGGCACTGGGACGCAGGGGGCCAGGGCCGCATGGCTGGCACAGGGTAGGCACTGGGACGCAGGGGGCCGGGGCCGCATGGCTGGCACAGGATAGGCACTGGGACGCAGGGGGCCGGAGCCGCATGGCTGGCACAGGGTAGGCACTGGGACGCAGAGGGCCGGAGCCGCATGGCTGGCACAGGGTAGGCACTGGGACGCAGGGGGCCGGAGCCGCATGGCTGGCACAGGGTAGGCACTGGGACGCAGGGGGCCGGGAACGCATGGCTGGCACAGGGTAGGCACTGGGACACAGGGGGGCCGGGGCCGCATGGCTGGCACAGGATAGGCACTGGGACGCAGGGGGCCAGGGCTGGCCCTGCGTGTTTCTATTGGTGGTGTGCATCTGTGCATTTGGTGCACATCACCACATTTATTCCACACCCGGCGGGGAGAAAAGCGGAGGGACCCGGGCCCGCAGGGCGGGGGCCACGGGGCGGGCGCTCACCAGCCGTGGCTGTCGGGGGAGTTGACGTTGGCGCCCACGGAGATGAGGAAGTCGACGATGCTGTAGTTGGCCCCACAGATGGCGTTGTGCAGCGCCGTGATGCCCTCATCGTTGGGCTGGCTGGGGTCGTTGAGCTGTGGGGCCAGAGCGGGGGAACTCAGCCAACGCCCCCCTGTCCCAGCAGCCCCCCGGGGCCGTGTCCGTCCCGATGCCCCAGAGCAGGGCAAGACGCGCCACCGCCACATCCGCTGCTGCCCCGGCCCGCCGCCCTGGCGCCTCCCGGCCCCCCCGCCCGCGCTCAGCAGCCTCACCTCGCTCACCGCCTGCTGCACCACGTCCAGCTCTCCCGTCAGGGCCCCGTCCAGCAGCAGCACCAGCGGGTTGAGCCGCACGCGCCTGCCCGCCCGCTGCCGCGGGGAGGAGATCTTGCGCAGCACCGAGCGCGTCTCCTGCAAGGGCGAGGGGCGAGGTCATGGCGGGCGGGCAGCCTGGGCCAGGGTGGGAGGGGGCAAGGGGCAGGCACCTGCGGGGTGAAGGAAGGGGAGGGGCTGCACTTACGGGGCTGGGGACAGGGAAGGGGCCAAACTTATGGGGCTGGGGCCAGTGGAGGGGCTGTACTTACGGGGTTCAGGGCCAGGGGGCTACACTTACGGGGCTGGTATCCGGGAGAGGGGCTGCACTTAGGGGGCTGGGGGTCCGGGCCAGGAGATGGGCCACACTTACGGGGCTGGGGGCCCGGGGGCTGCACTTATGGGGCTGAGGGCTGCAGTCAGGGGAGGGGCTGCACTTACAGAGCTGGGGGTCCAGGGCCCAGGAGAGGGGCCACACTTACGGGGCTGGGGGCCAGGGGGCTGCACTTATGGGGCTGAGGGCTGGAGCTGGGAAAGAGGCCACACTTATGGGGCTGGAAGCCGGGGGAGGGGCCACACTTACGGGGCTGGGAGTCCGGGGTCTGGGGCCAGGGGAGGTCTCGGTAACAGCCAGCAGGGGGGTCACCGCAGGCACCAAGGGGCTCTGGGAGGCGGGCACCGGGGCCGGGCTGAGCTTGGCGCCTTCCTTCAGCTCGGCCGCCTCCGGGATGGGCGTCATGTCGGCCGGGGCGTCCACTGGCGGCAGGGCCTCCTCCTTGCGGGACCGGTGGTGGAAGAGGCGGCTGATGAGCTGCTGGTATTGCTTCTTGTGGGTGGGCGGCAGGGCCGGGCCGGGGCTCTGCTCCATGGAGCCGCGGCGCTTCAGGGGCCGGGGGATCTCGGCCAGCACCCGGGCCACCTCCTCGAACTCGGGCACCTTCTGCGCCTCGGGGGGCAGGACGGGCTGCAGGCGGGTGGGGCTCAGGGGCCGAGGCACCTCCTCTGCCTCCGCCGGCTCGCGGCCCCGCAGGATGCTCTCCAGCTCGGGCTCCGCGTCGCCCCCCGCCGGGGCCCCTCGCCCGGGCTCCGCCAGCGCCTCGGGGGCAGGGGCCCTTCCCGTCACTAAGAGACACGCCTGGTCAGTGCCCCCAGGGCCCGGGCAGCACCCCTGGACCCAGCGCAGCAGCCCCAGACCCCGGGGACCCAGGGAAGCACCCCTAGACCCAGCACCCCCAGATCTCAGGCAGCACCCCCAGACTCCAGGGAGCCAAGGCAGCACTCCTAGACACAGCACAGCACCCCCAGACTCCGGGGAGCCAAGGCAGCACCCCCAGACCCAGCACAGCACCCCCAAATCCAACACAGCATCCCCAGACCCCAGGGAGTGAGGGAAGCACCCCCAGACCCTGGGGTGCTAATGCAGCACCCCCAGACCTAGGGCAATACCCTAACCCCCAGACCGCAGTCAGCACTCTCAGACCCAGAGCAGTCCCGCCCCACCCCCAGGGGGAGCCCCCAAACCTGCCCAGTGCCTCCCTTAACCCAGCCCAGATCCACTCTCAGCCCCCCACCCCACCTATGCACACCCCCAGCCCCACCCCCAGGGCTCCTCCCCTCCCTCCTCCCTCTGCTCCATGGTGCCAGGGGTCTGACCTCACCCCCACCCCGGGAGGGTGGGGCGAACGCGTCAGGCTCCGGGTCCCTCACCTTCGCCGCCAGACGGGGCCAGTCGCGGTGGGGCCTGGGCCGCAGGAGATGGCGGCAGGGGCTGGGGCTTCTGTGGGGAGCGGAGGAAGAGGGGCGAGCCCGGGGGCCCCTGGAGCTGGCTCTTGGCCCCGGAGGCCCCGGAGGCCCAGAAGGCGTTTTGCAGCTTGAAGATCATGGAGAGGGGCAGCGGCTTGTGGGGCTTGGCCCGGAGGCCCGGCAGGCCGGGGGGCGGCATGGCGATGCGGGAGACGGGCTGCTGAGAGAACTGCCAGCTGCGGGGCAGGGTGCCCGTCTGGCTGGGGGGCAGAAGCCGGCGGAAGGAGCCGTCCTGCCGCTCGCCTGCCAGCGGGGACACTTTGTAGTTGCGTGGCAGCGTGGCGCTGTGCACGGCGTAGAGCTGGGAGGGGTCGTCCTGGGGAGAGGAAGTGTGAGCCGGGCAGGGGTTGGAGACCTCCCCGCCCCCCCCGCCCAGGGGCCAGACTCCCCCCCTGCCCACCCCCGGGGGGCTTCTGCACCATCAGCACAGCCCTGGCTCCACAGGCGTGGCCAGCCCCAAACCTGTCACCCCAGACCCAGGGGCCCAGCCGGCCCCAAACCAGTCACTCCAGAGCAGACCCACAGGCCCAGCTGGCTGGCAGCCCTGGCTGGCACTTACCTTGCCTTTCCCTGCGGCCCCGTCCAGGCTCGACTCCCTCCAGAGAGCCAGCTGCAGCCCTGCGGGCACCTGTCTGGGCCCCAGGGGTACGTCTCCTCCTGCGGGAAAGCAGTTGGTGAGGTGTGGGGGGGGCAAACCGCACCCTCCTGGCCTGGCCTGCTAGGACAGGAGTTCGGGGAGGGGGTAGCTCTGTGTGGAAATGCAGCTGGCACCCATCAGTGGACAAAGCTAGGAGAGGTTCCTGCCGCAGCCAGGGTATACCCAGAGACAGGGAGGGGGAGAGAGGAGTCTCTCCGTCCCCCTCAGGCCCTCCCCACGGCCCCCAGGCACTCACGCTCGAAGGCAGCCGAGTGGGACGATTTCTTCTCGTACGCCACGTCCAGGTCCGACTCGTTCCAGCTCCGCTGGGCCCTTCGCCTGATCACCAGGTCATCTGGGGGCAGGGACGCTCAGTGATCTCAAAGCTCCAGCCCTTGGAGAGCCGCGCAGGGGCCAGGCCCAGGATGGGGGATGGGCAGGGGAGACCACCCCCTTCCCCCGCCGGGGGGCTGCCAGTCCTAGCACCGCAGCCCGGTCCTGCTCTGAGCCAGAGGTGCTGGAACGGGGTTGGGGGGAGCCAGGAGTCCATTCCCCCCACCCCCGCACACACACGTTTTACTGGCTGTAAGGGTGAGCAATGGGCAGGGGCAGAAAGGAGTGAGAGGCAGGGCCTTGGAGGGAAGGGGTGGGGCCCCGGGGAGAACAGATGGAGTGAGGGCGGAGCCTCAGCGAGAAGGGGTGGGGCCTCAGGGTGATGGGGCAGGGCCTGAGGTAGAAGGGTTGGTGGGAGGGCAGAGCCTTGGGGAGAAGGGGTGGGGCCTTGAGGCGAAGGGATGGAGTGAGGGCGGAACCTCAGGGAGAAGGGGTGGGGCCTTGGGGAGAAGGGGCGGAGCTCAGGGAGAAGGGGCGGGGCCTTGAGGAGAAGGGGTGGTGCAAGGGCAGTGTGTCTGGTTGAAGGGCTGGAGGGCGGAGTCTCAGGGAGAAGGGGTGGGGCCACTGTTCAGGCACCCATGGCCCCAGGAGGGGGTGACAAATTCCCTCTGGCGCCCCCTAGAGGATCAGGCCCACTCTGCACTCTGCTAGGCTCCCCCTTGCACCCCTCAAGCCACATGTGGAGGGGGGCTGCTTACCTTGGGCTCGGAAGGGGGCGAAGGAGCTGGGCCCCGCGGGGAACGCGCTGTGGCTCTCATAGGCCGCTGGCCGGGGAGACGGCACACGGTCCGGGAAGAACATCTGTGGTGCCGGGCCTCGAAGGGGGCGGGGGCCAGCCTGGGGGAGCCGGCGTGGCCCACTGGCCTGGTGGAGAGGTGCTCCGGGGCACCGGCCGGCCATAGGGGGCGCGGGGACGGCGCGCGCCCCTTGGGGCTGGGCAGGGGCAGCGAGACGGGCAGCAGCTTGGGCCGGGGCGACTGGGCCCGCTCCGGCGGCTCGCCCGCCAGGTAGAACGGGGACTGGGCGAGGCGGACGGCCCAGCGAGGCCTTGGGAGGCTGGCTGCCGGCAGGCAGGGTCTCGGCGCGGTAGGTGACGTAGCCGTCGGTGGTCTCCAGGGACAGGCTCTTCCTGGCGTGCTGGAGCTGCGGGGACGTGGCCATGCGGAGCGGCACTGGGGCGTGCATGGGGCTGGCGCTGTATCGGTCCACCTGAGAGCGGCAGAGAGAACAGGCGGGGCTCAGCGCTGGCCTGGCCACTGCAGCACGAGGCCCCTGGCCCATCCAGGGCAACCCTGACCCCGGTTATGGCACCGCTGCATGGAACACGTGGCGGGGGGGGGCATTTCAGCCCCACGGCTTCACGTGAGCGGTAAAGGGGGCGCATGGTCAGTGCTGACCCCAGCGCAGTAGCAGGGGGCACTGTGCGGCCAGGAGAGGGGCCGGTTCCCAGCAGGGGGTGCTGTGCAGCCGGGAACGGGGCCGAGATCGGGGCCGAGGCAGCGGGCGCTATGTGGCCGGGAACAGAGCCGAGATCGGGGCCGGGGCAGGGGCGCCATGCGGCCGGGAAGGGAGCCGAGATCGGGGCCGGGGCAGGGGGCGCTATGCGGCCGGGAAGGGAGCCGAGGCTGGGGCAGGGGGCGCTATGCGGCCGGGAAGGGAGCCAAGATCGGGGCCGGGGCACGGGGCGCTATGCGGCCAGGAAGGGAGCCGAGATTGGGGCTGGGGCGGGGAGTGCTGGCGTGCGGACGGAAGCGGGGCCGGGTTCCAGCAGGGGGCGCTATGCGGCCGGGAACGGGGACGAGATCAGTGCTGGGGAGGGGCGCTGTGCGGCCAGGAGCAGGGCCAGGGCCCAGCGGGGGGCGCTGTCCGTTCAGGACGAGGGCCGCTCCCACTGGCCCACCGTGGCCCCAGGAGACGCTGCACGGCGGGAGGGGCCGTCTTGGGGAAGAGAGACCTGAACTCCTGCCCACCTGACTCCTTCGCCATCCCAGGTTCTAGCCTGGGGGCCTGGCCGGCTCCCCCCGCACGACATGGCCCGGGGGGCCCTGTGCAGGCGGGAGCGGGGCCAGGAGCCGGCGCGGCCCACTGGCCTGGTGGAGAGGTGCTCTGGGGCGCCAGCCGGCCACAGGGGGTGCAGGGAGGGCGCGCGCCCCTTGGGGCTGGGCAGGGGCAGCGAGACGGGCAGCACCTTGGGCCGGGGCGACTGGGCCCGCTCCAGCGGCTCGCCCGCCAGGTAGAACGGGGACTGGGGCGAGGCGGGACGGCCCAGCGAGGCCTTGGGAGGCTGGCTGCCGGCAGGCAGGCTCTCGGCGCGGTAGGTGACGTAGCCGTCGGTGGTCTCCAGGGACAGGTTCTTCCTGGCGTGCTGGAGCTGCGGGGACGTGGCCATGCGGAGCGGCACTGGGGCGTGCTTGGGGCTAGCGCTGTATCGGTCCACCTGAGAGCGGCAGAGAGAACAGGCGGGGCTCAGCGCTGGCCTGGCCACTGCAGCACGAGGCCCCTGGCCCATCCAGGGCAACCCTGACCCCGGTTATGGCACCGCTGCATGGGACACGGAGCGGGGGGGGCATTTCAGCCCCACGGCTTCACGTGAGCGGTAAAGGGGGCGCATGGTCAGTGCTGACCCCAGCGCAGTAGCAGGGGGCGCTATGCGGCCAGGAGAGGGGCCGGTTCCCAGCAGGGGGTGCTGTGCAGCCGGGAACAGGACCAAGATCGGGGCCGGGGCAGGGGGCGCTATGCGTCCAGGAACAGGGCTGAGATCGGGGCTGAGGCAGCGGGCGCTATGAGACCAGGAAGGGAGCCGAGATCGGGGCCGGGGCAGGGGGCGCTATGCGGCTGGGAATGGAGCCGAGATCGGGGCCGGGGCGGGGAGTGCTGGCGTGCGGCTGAAAGCGGGGCCGGGTTCCAGCAGGGGGCGCTATGCAGCCGGGAACGGGGCCAAGATCGGGGCCGGGGCAGGGGGCGCTATGCGTCCGGGAACAGGGCCGAGATCGGGGCCGGGGCGGGGAGTGCTGGCGTGCGGCTGGAAGCGGGGCCGGGTTCCAGCAGGGGGCGCTATGTGGCCGGGAACGGGGACGAGATCAGTGCTGGGGAGGGGCGCTATGCGGCCAGGAGCGGGGCCAGGGCCCAGTGGGGGGCGCTGTCCGTTCAGGACGAGGGCCGCTCCCACTGGCCCACCATGGCCCCAGGAGACGCTGCACGGCGGGAGGGGCCGTCTTGGGGAAGAGAGACCTGAACTCCTGCCCACCTGACTCCTTCGCCATCCCAGGTTCTAGCCTGGGGACCTGGCCGGCTCCCCCCGCACGCCATGGCCCGGGGGGCCCTGTGCGGCCGGGAGCGGGGCCAGGAGCCGGCGCGGCCCACTGGCCTGGTGGAGAGGTGCTCCGCGGCGCCGGCCGGCCACAGGGGGCGCGGGGAGGGCGCGCGCCCCTTGGGGCTGGGCAGGGGCAGCGAGACGGGCAGCACCTTGGGCCGGGGCGACTGGGCCCGCTCCGGCGGCTCGCCCGCCAGGTAGAACGGGGACTGGGGCGAGGCAGGACGGCCCAGCGAGGCCTTGGGAGGCTGGCTGCCGGCAGGCAGGCTCTCGGCGCGGTAGGTGACGTAGCCGTCGGTGGTCTCCAGGGACAGGCTCTTCCTGGCGTGCTGGAGCTGCGGGGACGTGGCCATGCGGAGCGGCACTGGGGCGTGCGTGGGGCTGGCGCTGTATCGGTCCACCTGAGAGCGGCAGAGAGAACAGGCGGGGCTCAGCGCCGGCCTGGCCACTGCAGCACGAAACCCCTGCCCCATCCAGGGCAACCCTGACCCCGGTTATGGCACCGCTGCATGGGACGCGGGGGACTTCAGCCCCACGGCTTCACGCGAGCGGTAAAGGGGGCGCATGGTCAGTGCTGACCCCAGGGCAGTAGTAGGGGGCGCTGGGCTGTGGGGAGGGCAAGAACTCAGCAGGGGGTGCTTGGCAGTAGGGAGACTGGGGCCCAGTGGGAGGTGCTGTGCAGCTGGCAATGAGGCCGGGGCCCCACGGGGAGGTGCTGTGGGGGTGGGAGCGGGGCCAGGGCCCAGCAGGGGGTGCTGTGGGGCCAGGGCCCAGCGGGGGGCGCTGTGCATTTGGGAGCAGGGTTGGGGCCCAGCAGGGGGTGCTATGTGGCCAGGAACAGGGCCGGGATCCAGCAGGGGGCGCTGTGTGGCCGGAAGTGGGGGTTGGGGCCCAGCAGGGGGTGGGTGCTGTGCAGCCAGGAGCAGGGCGGGGCCCAGCAGAAGGCGCTGTGGGGCTGGGAGCAGGGCTGGGGTCCAGCGGGGGGTGGGGGATGCTATGGGGCTGGGGCCCGGTGGGGGGGTGTGCTGTGTGGCCAGGAGCGGGGCAGAGCCCAGCCGGGGGCGCTGTGGGGCTGGGAGGAGGGCCGGGGCCCCACAGGGGGCGCTGTGGGGCTGGGATCAGGGCTGGGGCCCAGCAGGGGGCGCTGTGGGGCTGGGAGCAGGGCCGGGGCCCAGCAGGGGGCGCTGTACGTCCAGGGCAAGAGCCGCTCCCACTGGCCCGCCATGGCCCCCGAGACGCTGTGCCGCCGGGAGGTGCCATCTGGGGCAAGAGAGACCTGAACTCCTGCCCACCTGACTCCTTCGCCATCCCAGGTTCTAGCCCGGGGGCCTGGCCAGCTCCCCAACACCACGGCCCGGGGACACGAGCGGGTTCTGTCAGCCACCTCCCACCCCAGAGCTGGCTGCATCTGAGCGGTGGGCGCCCCTCCCGTGGCCAGGTGCCAGGACCAGCCGTCCGCCCTCCCCGCGGTACCTTGGGCGGCCCGGCAGCCTGGCCCGGGCTGTCCGTCCACAGGGATTCCAGCTGCCTGGACAGCTCGTCCACCTTGGCCACAGCCGTGTCCAGCTCCACTTGCTTCAAGTCAATGTGCTTGGTGGCCAGGGCTGGGGGAGAGGCACGGTGAGGCCTGGGCCAGGCCGGCCCCTTTGGCACCTCCCTCAGCCCAGCTGGCCGAGCCCCCCAGAGCCAGGGCAGCCTGTGCCCCACCCTGAAACCTCCCAGCACTGGGCCCCCGCCCTTCCCCGGGGTGATTCCAGCCGGATCGGTCCCCTTCAGTGAGCAACAGGGTCCCTGACCCCCCCCCCCCATTTCTCTCCAGGCCTCTCCTTGGGGGTCAGCGGGGAGCTCCGGCCTGTCGGTGAGAAGTCTGGGCTGCCAGATCAGCAACAGCAGCCCAAGAGCTCTCGGAGGCTGAGACCAAATAGCTGAGAATCCACGAGCGACCCCAACTCCAACCTACCTCCACCTTCTCTACACCCCCAGAACCCCCACCCCCAGAACCCCAGTGTACCACCTCCCACCCCAGAACCTCCCACCCCAGAACCCCACTGCACCACCTCCCACCCCACTGCACCCCAGAACCCCACCCCACCTCCTCTACACCCCCAGAACCCCCCCCCAGAACCCCAGTGTACCACCTCCCACCCCACTGCACCCCAGAACCCCAGTGTACCACCTCCCACCCCAGAACCCCCACCCCAGAACCCCAATGTACCACCTCCCACCCCACTGCACCCCAGATCTCCACCCACCCCACCCCACAATCCCAATGTACCACACCCCACTGCAACCCTGGAAACCCCACCCCACTGCACTCCCAGAACCCCAACGTACTCACCCCCTCCCACACTGCACCCCCAGCACCCCAGTGTACCACACCCCAATGCACCCCTGGAACTCCACCAACCCCACCCCTACTGCACCCCAGAACACTAACGTGCCACCCCACTGCACCTACAATCTCAATGAGGCACACCCCACTGCACCTCGAACTCCACCCCACCCCCACTGCACCCCCAAAACACCTCACCGCCAACCCGCACCCCAGACTCCTCACACCTCTGCCAGCCACCCTACCCTCTGCACCCCAGAACCCCAACCTACCACACCCCTCCCAGCCCCCACCCACCCTCTGCACCCCAACCCCCACCCCTCACACCTCTGCCAACCACCACGCACCACCCCCAAACTTCCACCCCTGCCCCCAAATTCCCACTCACCACATCTACCAACTCCCAGCCCCCAGCCCCCTTACATTGGAAGCTGAGCTCCTGGCTCCTCTCGCTGGCCATGGCTCCGGGGGCTCCGGGCTGCAGCCTCGCAGAGACCTGGGGAGGGGAAGCGTTTCCATGGGACCCAGAGCTGCCTTCTCAGCCAGGGCCTCCCCCTGGCCCCCGCCCCGGGGCCATGGGCGCTGGGGACCTGCCCCGGCGCTTGGGAGGGCTCCCCTGCCTTCCCCAAGGAGCCAGGGGCGTGGCAAGGAATGCGGGCGGAGCGGCTGACTCAGGGCTCTTGGGCAATCCGACCCAGCCGAGACACCTGGCTGGGCCACACGGGCCCGCCCCCCAGCCCGGGCCGCATGGGACAGGCTCGGGGACAGCCCCGGCGCGCGCACACACATCCCCGCGCACGGACTGGGCACGACAGAGGGGAGCAAACCCCTCCCCTCTCCCCCCCCTCCGGCCAGCGCGGGCACGAAGCGCACGCCCGGGGCGGGCAGAGCAGCACCCCCAGGCCTGCTCGCCAGGCGCCTGCAGAGCCCCAGGGCCCGGAGCACAGCGCCCCCAGCCCGGTCCCACGTCCTGGGCCAGGGAGGGTAGGCTCCGGACCCCAGGGAGCGTGTGGAGCACCTGGGCACGCTGAGGGACCACGGTGGGGGTCAGGGGACTCCCAGCTGTAGACGCCCCATGGGACCTCTCTCACCAGCCCTCCCCCCGAGCCGCGGCGCCCTCCACCGGAACAGGGCTGAGGCCCAGCCCAGCAGGGGACCGGGCTCCGAGGGGAAGGGAGAACGAGCAGGCCAGGGGCAGGGGGAAGAGGGGAGCAGGACTGGGGCCTTCGGGGGAGACAGGAAGCAAGGACAAAGCCGGGCTCGAACCTCCCCAGGGAAATTAGAAAGTCGGGGCCTCTGGCCTGGGGGGTGGGACAGCCAGGCCACAGGCCTAGCCTGAGGGGGGGTGGCTGGCCCACGCTGGGGGGCGAAGGGGGCCAGCATTCAGGCCAGCTAGCGCCAGAGCCGCCTCGCCCGTCTTCCCTGCCGCAAGGGTGGGGGCGGGCTCAGCTCTCTCCTGGAGATACAGCTCGGGAGGGTTCCCCCCAGGTAGTATCCGGAGGCGACTTATAGCGGGGTGCCCTGTACAGGCTGGGACTCTCCAGTCCGGCACCTGACCGGTGCCGAACCGGAGAATTTGCCGAACCACGGGAGGTCGATACTGTCTCGCGGCATCACCAAGACTTCCGCGGCTTGCCGGGCTGCTCGAGGACATGGAGGGGTGAAGTCGAGCTAAGTAACGGCCCAGAACACAGAGCCGGGATGGGGGGCTGTAAACAAACTTGAGGGGACTGCGGGAAACTTGGCCACACCCACGATAAGCGGGCATCCGGCTAACTCACACCCTGCCGGACCAGAGAGGTTCCACCTGTATATACCCCTTCCCTGGACAAACGGCATCCGCACAGGGGGGAACACTCGGACTGGGTCTACACCAGCCCTTTTGTGGGACGGGGTTTGTCAAACACACAGCCCCCCATGTAAGGTCAGGAGCGTCGTGCGGACCCGCCGGAAAGAAGCCAGCGGAGAAGCAGCCTCGAGACAGACAGGACCCGGATCCTGGTGCCTCCAGAACCTGCGGGGCGGGAGAGGGAATTCCCCAGGCCGGGGTGGGAATCAGAGGAGGCCGGAGCCGCAGCCGGGCGGCTCCGTCTGCCTGTCAGGACAGAACAAGCCCCACCGGGGGAACGGCTTTGAGCTGCTGCAATTTGACTCTGAACAGGGTCAGAGCCTTGCTCTGGAGGCTCCAGGCCAGAGAACCAGGCTCCCAGCCCAGGGGGGAAGGGGATGGGCCTGGAGCCAACCAGCCAGCCCTCCCGCTGGAATAGCCACAGCCCGGGAGCCTAGAAAGCTGGCCCTGGGCTGAGAGATGCCGGAGATGCCAGCAGAGGCGGAGGGTGAACACGTAGGACAGGGCGGGGGGCCCCGTCTCCCCCCGACAGGGACGGACCCGGCCAAGCGGGAAGGCCGGGGGCCCGTCGCCAGGGATGTGGCAAAGGCCCAGGGACAGACTGCGAGGAGACGGCTGCCGTGGCCTTCTACGGACAGCCCAGACGGGGCCTTGCTCGTCAGGTCGCTGGGACTCGGCCGCCTGCGCTCCGCCACGCCGGTGCCCAGTGCCCACGTGGCTCTGCCCTCACGTGCCCCTGCTGAGCCGAGCTGCCCTCACGCGGCCACGGCCCCCGGAGGGCTCTGCCCTGGCGCTGCGGTACGAGGGGGCCCTCCCACGGCCATGCCACCCGCCAGCTGGGGGACCCCAAGAACCTCCCGGCGGAGCAGGGTGAGGGTCAGCACAGGCAGGGACTGCCATCATCACAGGAGAAGCCAGGGACTGCTGGCTACACCGCCGCCTGGGCAGCTGTCGAGTGCCGATGTGGCATCTTAGAAGCATAGAACCCTAGAGCCGGAAGGGACCTCGAGAGGCCATTAAGTCCAGCCCCCTGCCCTCACGGCAGGGCCAAGCACCATCTAGATCATCCCGGACAGGCGTCTGTCCAACCTGCTCTTAAATATCTCCAAGATGGAGATTCCACAACCTCCCTGGGCAACTTATTCCAGTGTTTCACCACCCTGACAGGCAGGAAGTTTTTCCTAATGTCCAACCTAAACCTCCCTTGCTGCAATTTAAGCCCATTGCTTCTTATTCTACCCTCAGAGGCCAGGAAGAACAATGTTTCTCCCTCCTCCTTGTGACACCCTTTTAAATACCTGAAAACCGCTCTCACGTCCCCTCTCAGTCTTCTCCTTTCCAAACTAAACAAGCCCAGTTCCTTCAGTCTTCCCTCATGGCTCATGTTTTCTTGACTTTGAATCACTGTCATTGCTCTTCTCTGGACCCTCTCCGATTTCTCCACATCTTTCCTGAAATCCGGTGCCCAGAACTGGACACAAAACTCCAACTGAGGCCTAAATCAGTGCAGAGCAGAGCGGAAGAATTGACTTCTCGTGTCTTGCTCACCACACTCCTGTTCATGCAGCCCAGAATCATGGTTGCTTTTTTTGCAACAGTATCACACTGTTGGCTCATATTTAGCTTGTGGTCCTCTCTGACCCCTAGATCCCTTTCTGCAGGACTCCTGCCTAGATAGTCTTGTTTTTCAGTGTCTGGGCGTATCTCCACACTTTATGAACATTGGCTTACGAATAGGAATAGGCAGAACTCAGACACACGTTCGACAAACTCCCTCTTGTAACAATTCAATTGTAACATTACAATCTGCTGAATGGGTACAGCCTGGTGTTGTGCATGAACCATACTTGTCTGTGAAGTTAGAAATACGCAGCGTGGATCGGCTTACCATTCTTAAGGTGCTATTGAGGGCCAGGACTCAGTACAGGCTGAACCTCTGTAGTCCAGAACTCTCTGGTCCGGCAACTCCCATGGTCCGGCATGATTTTAGGTAGCTGGGTGTCCACTTATCATGGGTGGGGCCAAGTTTCCTGCAGTCCCAAAAGTTTGTTTACAGCCACCATTCCTGGCGCTCAGTGCTCGGCGCTGTTATTTAGGTCGAATTTCTCCCTAAAAATCCTCTAACAGCCCAGGGAGCAGTGGAAGTCCTGGTAATGCTGCTGGACAATATTGACTCCCATGATCCGGCAAATTCTCTCATTTGGAACCGGTCAGATCCCGAGGGTGCCGGACTAGAGAGGTTCCACCAGTACTTGAACAGCTGTGTTTGTCTTGTCAGCCCACACGGTGGTTGGTCCTAGAAAGACATGTGACCATGCCACCTGGTACTGAAACCCATCTTGAACCTGGCATTTTTCCAAGGAGATGAGGAGGGAGGGGGGAATGCTGCAAAAAGGCTTCCCGCCCTGGGGAAAGTCTATTTAAGCAACAGGAAGCCACCAGTCCTCTGTCTTCAGCTGGCGTCTGAACCTGCCTGGTCCATCCGGAGAGGCTATTGGACAGCAAAGAACACTGGGGAAAAACCGTAGACCCGGGCCAGAGTGAAGATCAATTCTGACCCTTAGAACGAGCTGTCGCTTTTTATTTGTTTTAATTTAGTAACTTACATTGCCCTGTCTGTTTTCACTTGCAACCACTCAAATCCTACTTTACATACTGAATAAAAACACATCCATTATCCGGCCCAGGGTCAGTAATTGTTACCGGAGCCGAGGGGCCGGGGGGGGGAGTGACCTCTGTGCATTTCTCGCTCTCATAGATAAGGGGGTGGGCTTTATGGGCTTTGTCTGTGTAACATTTTGACACAGGGTAAGATGGATTCGTTCTCTTTGGGGAGTTGGTTTCCTGGGTGCTGGGCCCTTAAAGCTGAGTCCTCCTGGAGCTGAAATGACTCAGTGTCTGTGTTGGCGGTTACCCCAAGTCTGTGCCTTGGCTGGGGGAGAGCAGGACTCCTGGCCCAGCAGGACAGGGTGGTGGGGAGTCCCGGAGAGCAGGAAGGCTGGCATCAACAGCACAGTCAGCACATCAGGGGACAACCCCCAGGGGACTTCTGTTCAACTAACCTATCATCCACGCACTGCAAGCACAGACACGACTGGCAGGTGCACCCACGCTATAGGCACATGTGATGTTACCAGACTGCGAGACAAACACTCAAGCCATTGTTGCAACCGCTGTTCTACGTGGGCACCACGTCTTGTACAAAGCAGGCCAAGCGAGGTGTCTGTGAAAACCTGATGATTCACCGGCTCTGTTTATACTGCTCACAGGCGCGTACCATTGTTGCGGTGGACGTTATGAGCGGCGGCTCTGTCTGGGTGTTGCAAATGTTTGCTTCTGGGCGGTACCAGCAGGCTTGAGCAACATACTGTGAGCGGGCGGCTAGTCAAGCGACAATGCACCTGGGGTGGTGCTGCTCCACATGTGAGGAGCTAGGCTGGGAACGTCCGACTAGAAAGGAGCAACAGCTGGTGCCTAAAAAGCACCGAGTCCAGCCTGGACAGGGGACTGGCTCATGTGACAGACCCCACCTTGGGACAGACTTTCGCCCAAGGAGAACAATGGGATTCCTGCCACATGGGCAAGGCCCTGGGGGCTCTTCCATTTCTGCATCTCGCCTCAGGAGGATCTCTGCTAGGAACTGAAACCTAAAGGGACGGATCATAGAATCATAGAACCATAGAGCTGGAAGAGACCTCCGGAGGTCATCAAGTCCAGCCCCCTGCTCTAGGCAGGACCAATCCCAACTCAATCAACCCAGACAGGGCTTCGTCAAGCCGAGACTTAAAAATGTCTAGGGATGGAGACTCCACTACTTCCCTAGGGAACCCAGCCCAGTGCTTCACCACTCTCCTAGGGAAATAGTTTTTCCTAATATCCAACCTGGACCTCTCCGGCCGCAACTTGAGACCATTGCTCCTTGTTCTGCCATCTGTCACTACTGAGAACAGCCTAACAGAGGATGGATTCCAAAGACTTGCTTTAAACAAGCAAATTATTCCACCTCTTGCTCCATGCCCGCATTAAGAATTAATTCCTTCCTTCCTTAATTCCTTCCTTAATTCTTTCCTTCCTTCCTTAATTCCTTCCTTCCACCCACTTTTGCTATACCCCATGCCAGCGCGGGTGACAGATTTGCCTAGGCAAGGGGTGTGTGTGTGGGGGAAGAGTATCTCCGTGCTCCCGGAAGGGATGGGGCCTTGGCCAGATAGGGTGGGGCTGGGGCACCGCAGCACTGCCCTGCCCCCTCCACCTCCCAGCCAGCCCCGAGAGCCGCCCGGAGCACGCTGTGTGGTGCTCCAGCGGCAATTTAAAGGGCCCAGGGCCCCGGCCGCCGCTGCCCTTTTGAATTGCTGGGCCGCAGGACAATTGCCCCCCCACCGTTGCTCCCCTTGGAGCCTGCATGGGGTGTATCAAAAGCAGCTTTGAATCAAGAGACGGACTCTCCAAAGAGCAGGCAGAGGGAGCAGGCAATTGCCCCCTTTATCTGCCCCCTCCCCCTTGCCTGGGATGGGGGTTAAGCAGAACTGTAAGCATTGCCCTTAACAGGAGAGGGTTACAGATCTGGTTAACCGCGGCAGGGCGGCGGAGGGGGGGGCCTGGAGCAGCTCCCTGCCTGTCATGAGGGGCACACCACGGACAGGGCGTGCTCAGGTCAACCGGAGCAGCTCCTGCCTGGGGGGGCGCTCCAGACCAGCAGGGCTGGAGTGGACCCCCCTGCTCAACGCCCCCTTTAAATCGACTAACCAAGTAAACATCGTGTTTAACCGGTTAACCAATGACACGGGACTTGACAGCCCTGGCAGGTCCAGCAAGCAGCCTGATCAAATCGGCCGGTGCCGCACAGCCGGGAAGGGGAGGCGGCCAGCCCCTCGGCAGACGGAGCTGCACTTCCAAGGGACCCTTACCCACAGGAGAACCGGGCGACATCCACACAACAAAATTCCACGCTGGCGCACGGAAGGTGCAGCCAAGCCGAGCTCCCCCATGCAGCCCGGGGGGATTGCGGGCACGGCGGGGCTGCGAAGGAGCTGGGAGGGGAGCGTGCGGCTCACTGGGCGCTGGCCAGGCCTCCGGCGCGCTGCGTCCGGTTTGGGTCCCCAACGCCCAGAAGGAATGCGGCGGAACTAGAAAGGACCCAGGGACGAGTCATGAGGATGAGCCCAGGGAGGGAATGCAGCCGGGCGGGCAGAGCCTGAAGGAACGGGGGCGTGTTTCCTCTGGAAAAGAGGATCTTGGGGGCCGGGGAGAGGAGGGGAGTCGTGTTCAGCTACTTCAGGGGTGGGGGCCTTTTTGGGGCCACTGACCCACAGGAAAATCAATCGGGGGCAGCACACAAGTGAGAAGCAAAAAAAAAAAACCCCTCCCTGTGGCCCCCGACTGGGAAGGAGAAAGACTCCCCCCACGTCCCTTGCACCCCAGAGCCTAGGGGGGCCCAGGCTGGTCGATTCTGTGTGCTCCAGCCCGACGGTGGGGCAGTGGAGGGGGGTTGGAGCACTAGCACCGACTCCCCAATGTTGGGGATGAGGCCTGAGCCTCGGGGGCTGGATCCAGGCAAGCTGGGGGCCACATCCGGCCCCCAGGCCTGAGGTCCCCACCCCTGAGCTACATGAAAGGCTGCCACACACAAAGATGGAGGGAAGCTGTTCTCTTCTGCCGGGCAGGGCGGGACAAGAGGGAACGGGCTCACATGGCGGCAGAGCAGACGGAAATTGAATCTCTCCGGGACGAACGGTGAGAACAGCAGGAAGATGGAGCACGCGGCCTAGGGAGGCCCTGGAGGAATTCGAAAGGAGGCTAGAGCCGTCTGTCTTGGGTGGTTTAGACACAACGCACCCGGGCAGAAGGTTTTAGATGGCTCTGGCCAGCCCTTCGAACTGTAAGGATTCTAGGTCATCCTCGCTAGCCCCGGGGCCCCTCGCGGCCTCTCCCTCTTTGGCAGGGTAGGCCCAGCTCCTGGCGTGAAGCAACAACCGAGCAACCAGGCAAAGGGGCAGGGCAGCTTCTGCCACCTCATGGGTGTCAGAGTGAAACACAGCACCCCAGCACGGGGCCAGCGGGCTCCACCCTGCGCCAGGGCATCCGGAGCACAGTACCGGCCAGACCTGCCGGAGCTAGGGTAGCGTTACCGGCTCCAGCGGCCACGGGAGAGCAAGGCACCGACAGGCAGGGACTCACCCTCGGGGCAGGCGGCAAGATCCCCTCTCCCAGCCCCTTCTCCGCTAACCACTAGACCCCACTCCCCTCCCACAGCTCCAGATAGAACCCAGGGGTCCTGGTTCCCAGCCCCCTCCTCACTCTGACCACTAGACATCACTCTCCTCCTAGAGCCACAGACAAAAGCCAGGATCCCTCCCCCGGTAGCTCCCCAGAGAGTGGCGCGGAGGCCAAACGCCTGCCTGCCGGGATAGGTGGGGGGGGGGGGGAATGTCTCCTTCCAGACACTGTGGGAGCGTCTCCCCTCCTTCTGCCCATGGTAGAGGGCTCTGTGGCGCTCAGCTCTTGAGTTGGAGGGGAAGGGGCTGCGGTCACGTCCCCAGCCCAGCTCTTCAGCCAGCACCGAACCCCCAGCCTCCCGCACGGAGGCCAGGGTTGAGCTGGGAGCGGGCTGTTGCCAGCTCCGAGCCGGCTGCCACGCCTGGGGGCTGGAGCCCCCCGGGCAGCCGAATGCCCCACGCATCCCCGCTTGGCTCTGGCTCCCGGCGGCGCCGGTGTGGGTGTGAGTAATGCACAGCGCTGTGCACACCCCGACACTCGCTCTGCCGCCGCTCACCCACCAGGGAGACCTGCTCTCCAGCCGCCACACCCAGGTCCATAAAACTAGGCCGTGTGCCGCCAGATGTGCCCCGCCCACGGGACCCGCCCGGCAGGCCAAACTGCCCTGCAACCCCCAGCCCCCTCCTTCACCAGCCCAGGAGCAGGGTGCCATGCCCCAAATGCCCCCATGGGGAGATAACCATCCTGGAATAAACTGCTCCAGACCCAGACTGCCAGCCGGGCATGGAGAACATGGGGGTCAGCCTGCCCCTCTCCTGCAGGGCCTGGGTCCCTTTCCCCGACTTGTCCCTGGAGCAAATTGGCACCACCGCGTGGACCCAGATTCGTGGCCCGCGTCCAATGGGTCAGACAGGATGATCCCGGGCCTGCCAGGCCCAGCCGCCTCTGGTGGCGCCAGAGAGCAACGGGCCTCGGCGCACATAAAATTTATTCCGCACATGGATGGAAACCATTGCTCACCAGTGGCATACGCTGAGGTGATCCCCCCCCTCCATCCTGCTCCTGCTCACGCACCCCGGGATCACGTTCACCCTCCTAGCCAGCCGCCCCCAGGGCAGCTCAGGGGCTGCTGATGTCCGCTGTGACCTCAAGTCCCTGCTCCCCCTCCTTGGTTCCCAGGCGCAGGGTGCAAGGTACTGACACTACACCACACAGGGCATCGTCTTTAGCTGTATTAAAGCGCAGGTCTCTCTGGGGCACCCGGGTCCCTCCCACGGCCCTGGGCCACTCTCCTGGCCTGTGGTGCCCGGAGTCTCTGGCAATATTCCCGAGAATCTTTTCCATCCGTGTGCGGAATACATTTTTGTCTGTGCACTGAGGCAGGTGCGAATGTGCACCACCAAGAGCAACACAACGCCTAGCCGGGAAGCACTGGGAGCTCTCCTGAGCGGCCGCGCAAGTGTTCACCTCACAGGGAGTGCTGGTCTCTGGGGCAGAGGGTGGCTCGCGGCATCCTACCAGGGGAGAGGGGAGGCCGTGACCCCAGGGGCGGCTGAGGGGCAGAGGCACCCGGCTCCCCAAGGACAGGAAACGCGGGTGCTGCTGACACTGGCAAGGTTCAGCGCAGGCCCCGAAGGCCACAAATACACTCGTGGTGGGGAGGAAGGGGGGGGGGGGCTGTGAAGGACCAGGAAGCTGCTGGGAGGGATGAGGCGGGGAGGAGGGGGATGTGCCAACGGAAGAGGGCGGGCGGATCCCGTCCCATCCCGTGGACTTTGCTTCCCAAACAAAACGCATTTACACACCAGCAGGCCGACGACGACGGGGCTCCACGCCAGCGCCCCCTGCTGGCTCTACACCCCGAGCACGCGGCAGCAGGAGCCTGGGGCGTCCGAGGCGCCCAAACCCGGCTGAATTTCAGGCTCCCCTCGGCTCCGAGCTCTCTCTAGGGCCCAGCCATGGTGGGACAGCCGGGGCCACATCCCCTCTCCTCTATGGCCGGAGGAGGCTCAGCCGAGAGCCCCGGAGACAGCATGGCGCCCGCACAGCACGGGCGGGGTGTGCCACTCGGCCAGACTCCCAGCTCTGCCCGGCGTAGGCCGTGGCACCCTTCCTCATGGCGACAGGCAGGGAAAGTCCGTCCCGGCTGCAGCCCCACCGCCCGCCTGCCAGGGACGCTCCCGGGAACGGCCACAATGCCCAGGATCGGTGCCAGCCCCGCTCCTGCTGGAATGGCCGTGCGAGACCCCGGCTCCAGCATGCTGCGGCCGCAGGGTGAATCCCACGCGTGAGCCATCCCCCTGCCCTTCCGGTCCCCACCGCCGCAGTACCTGGGCACCTCGCAGCCCCGGCTGCCTCCCCGCAGCACGGCTGGGACACAAGACCAGGGAGGCTGAAGGACGCGGCCCACAGGCAGCTTGCTGCACAAAGGGACTGAGGAACGGCGGCTGAAACTGCAGACAGACGCACGCCTCGGCGGTCGGGGTGGGGACCGGCGTTCCCGGGAAGCTGGGCCCTGGGGCGGCCGCCCAGAGAGATTCCAACGCCGCCCGGCTGATCAGCAGAGCCCCCACAGCTCGGTTTTGTGTTTCTAGTGGCGGTGCACATTTGCACAGGCTTTGGTGCACATAAGCATTTATTCCGCACGTGGAAGGAAAAGATTAGAGGGAACGCTGGTGGAGACCCCAGTGGGTCTGTGACCCAAACGGGGGTTGGGGGAAGCCAAGGGGCCAACCACGCCCCTCTGGGGGGCACAGAGCTCGCCAAGCACTGGCTCTGGTTCCCCAGGGAGGGGCGGGTCCCGGGGCCAGTTCTGCAAGCGGAGCAGCGCAAGAACAGAAGTGGGTAAATCAACCCATGCTCCTGTCCATATGCGCCATTCCCAAGGGGTACCTCTGCTGCCAAGTCCCGTGCTCCGGGGGGCTGGCCAGGCCCAACGGGGCCCGTCTCCATGCCCATGGCTCCCCCCCCTGCACAGGAAATGGTGCTAAGACCCTTTCCAGAGCTAGTGGCTCGTGCCAGCCAGGCGCTGGGTTGGCTCGGCCCCGCAGGCGCTGCGCTCCCAGCGCCATAGACACAAGGCTGGGACTCCCCCTAACCCCCCAGGTGCCCATGACCCGTCCAATCCCAACCATTCCCCACCCCTGAGCCAGGCCATCCCACAGCGCTAAGCCGAGACGGGTGCTAGCGCCCCCTAGAGGGGAAAGGTCCCATGTCCCACCCCGTACCCCGGCCTGGCGCCAGATTGGAGCTGGCGCCCCCCTAGAGGGCAAACGCTGTGTCCCACTCCCCAGAGCCAGCAGGGCCCCTGGCCAGGGGCCAGATCCAAGCAGACACTCTGCTTGGGGTGGGGCTGCTGGTCTCCAGGCACTTTCCCATGGGAGCAGGCCTGGCACGGCACGGGGCAGCCCGGGCGCCGAGTGAAGCGGACGGAGCTCGGGGTCTGCCACGGAAGCCGTGCGGAGGCAGAGGCTGCGGTTGCACCAAGACAGACCCTGCAGGCGCCGTGCGGCGCCCCCCCCCCCGAGCTGGGGGAGCAGGCAAACAGGAAGGGCGCCTGCACCCCCACCAGCAGGAGGTGGAGCCATTCCTAGGGAGGGAGAAGGCGCTGCCAGCGATTGCCTCACGTGGGTGGCATGTGCTGGCACTGCCCGGGCAGGCGCGGCTGCAAATCTTTACAAGCAGCAGCCAGGGCCAGGAGCCTCCCAGCCTCCTGGCCCGGAGATCAAACACTTCCAGCCGGGCGGAGCGTCTGGGATTGACTGTCCCAACCAGCTGCCCACTCCGGACCCCTCGTCCCCCCTGCCTGACGCAGACACCCAGAGCCGTGGTCACGCCTTAGGCCCACCCCACCTGGCCCCCGCAGCGGGGAGCGCGAGACCCGGTGGAAACGGCAACCCAGCGGGCACGGCCTGGGAGAACCGGGCCCAGGGGGGTCATTCCACCCAGCCAGGGAGCGCAGTTGGCAAAACAGGCCACACAAGCCGCACTGAGACGGGAAGGGAGCACAGGGGCCTCCAACAACGGGCACCACAGCCTGCCCCCCATGCTGCCTGGTGCGGTGGGTCCGCCTGGGACGGCCCAGGCCCCCACGGCTTAGAGCAGGGACGCCATGGGGACTAACCACACAGCCAGCTCTCGATAGCCCGCTGCCCTCCGCCAACAAGTCCCTGGGGTCGGTAGCACCTCAAGGCGACTGGGCTTTGATTCAGCATCTTTCCAAAGATGGCAGCTCCGCAGGGCCCCGCCCCACCCCGCACCCCACGGGACCCGGCATCGACTGGGAGGCGACGGCGCCCCCTGCTGGGCCCTGCCTCGCCCCCTGCAGCCCAGCGCCCAGCGCCCCTACAGCCCAGCGCCCGGCCCCCTGCAGTCCAGCACCCCCTGCTGGGCCTCCGCCCCACCCCCAGCTGGGCCCCTGCCCCCACACCGCACAGCCCACACTGGGCCCCGCCCCACTCCCTGTAGCCCCTGTAGCCCCCCACCCCTAGCACCCACTGCAGCCCAGCGCCCCAGCTGGGCCCCGCCCCACGCAGCCCAGCACCCCAGCTGGCCCCCGGCCCCACACCGCACAGCCCCACTGGGCCCCGCCCCACTCCCTGCAGCCTAGCGCCCACTGCAGCCCAGCGCCCCCTGCTGGGCCCCGGCCCCCTGCCGAGCCTTCCCACAGCTCCCTGCAGCCCATTAGCACTGCACCGGGGTTGGCACTGCCTGCAAAGGAGAGTCCCCGTTCAGTCCCCCCATGCCACTTCCTAAGCACGGTGCCACGTTCGCTGTGCCTGCTCCACATGGAGTCATTGGCACCAGTGCAAACTGGGCGTTTAACTTGCTGGGCTTGGCCCTCGCTTTTCCCTGGCATCAGTGGCTCTGCCCAGGGCCGGACACCAATGAACCGAGCTGGGCCCCAGGGGGTTCAGCTACCGGCCGGTGCTGCCATAGCCACCCCCCGGGAGCTGGGCTGCCCACACTCGCCATGCGCTGCCCCTGCTCCCGAGCCCCTGGCCGGGGGAGCCATTCACCTGCACCCACTTCACCAAGCACCATCCGCGGCCCGAGAGCTAACAAGGTCACTGAGCATCCGTCAGCATTAGGGTCCAGAGTGAACACACCACCAGGGCTGCTCCCCCCTCTCCACGCGGCTGTCTCCGGCTCTGGGCGATGCCGCTCAGCCACTCCAACAGGCACAGTGGCCCCCACAGCCTGGCAAAGCTGGGACACCTGGGGAACATGCCACCCGGGGGCAGCAGGAAGGCGCGATCCCAGCTAGCCCAGCACCGCCGCTCGGCTCCATTTCAGGGTAAGGCAGATCCCAGCTGGCCACATGCCAGGAAGCAGCGCCCAGAGCCCCTGGCTCGGCAGCCGAGCCGACAAGTGGTATCAGCCGGGGGCCAGAGTGCAGCCAGCCGCCAGCCCCAGAGCCTTTTATGGCCCCGGCCAGGCCGGTACGTTGCCCTTATCTCCGCCACTCATTCCAGGCTGGGAGGTTAATCCCCAGGGTTTCCCGAGACTGCTCCAGGCCCCAAGCCCTGGATCAACAGGGAGTTCGGTCCCCCGGGGCTGAGCGGGGTCAGAATCAGCCCTAAAGTGGGTGCTGCTCCTTGTCCACCCACCAATGCCCACAGTGCAGGCAAGCGGGACCGGGCGTTCCAGCCAGAGGGTGCATGGCTGGTCCGTGCCCATGGCTGGACCTACTGAGACAAGGCACCTCCTGGGGCTGGCAGCCCCCAACCCCTCGCCCGGTGCTGCCTGGGTGGGGTTGGAGCAGGGTCCCAGTGAGGTGCGCTCTCACAGTCCAATGCCAGCTGGGAGCAGAGCCCCAGCCGGACCAGCCCAGCACCGTGCCCTGACCCCACGCAGCTCGGGCTGCTGCAGATGGTGGACCCCCGCCAGGAGGAACCCACAGCCAGACCCTGCCTCCCCCAGCTCTCTGCTCCGACGGGACTCACCCCACCAGGGCTCAGCACAACTGCCAGCCACACAAGCCCAGCGGCGCAGGGCCCCGGAGACCCTGCCATCACCGGGTACACGCAAAGCAGGTCCTGGTCTCTGGGGCCTGCAATGCCCCGGGAGGCCTGGGTCCGTTACCCCACTGGGTCTGGGATCCTTTCGTTCCAGTTCCTGCTGGTCTCAGAGGGGTGGTCAGTCACAGCCCCCAGCAAGCCCCATGGCAGACCTGGGTCACATGACAAGCCCCACCCGTGCATCCGAGCCCCACGATCCCCGGGGCCTGAGCTTGTGCAGCCATCTGGGGACGGTTCAGTTTTGTAGCCCCAGCGACTGGCCCACCCCAGCCTCACACAGGTACCCCCATGACAGCCCTGCCCAGCCTAGCAACACATAGGGACCCGCAGCCTTGGCCACTGAGGCTCGGCATTTGGGTCACTAGCACCGGCCTGAGGCCAGAGAACCGGCCCCGCCGGCACCGCGGGATGGGCCAGAACGCAGCCGGGACCCCCAGTCTTGATTTCAGGCTCAGCCAAGGGGTTCTACCTGGCCAGAGCAGGAACAATGCTCCTTGGGGGGGAGAGGATGTGCTCTGCTCCCCAGCCTCTCCCAGCAGAGGGCACCATGGGGGGCAGGGCAGCAGCTGGCTGTGGGGGCAGGGCACCAGCCTCAGCTTCTCCCAGCAGGGGGTGCTGTAGGGGCAGGGCACCACCTGTGGGATGAGCGGCAGGCTGCTCCACCCCCCCCCACATGCCTCTCCCAACAGGGGGCGCTGTGGGGCATAGCCCCAGGCTGCTCCAGCCTCTCCCAGCAGAGGGCGCTGTGGGGGGGAGCCCAGGCTGCTCCAGCCCCAGCCTCTTCCAATAGGGGATGCTGTGGGGCAGGGCACCAGCTGTGTGGGGAGCCCCAGGCTGCTCCAGCCCCAGCCTCTTCCAATAGGGGGCGCTGTGGGGCAGGGCACCAGCTGTGTGGGGAGCCCCAGGCTGCTCCAGCCCCAGCCTCTTCCAACAGGGGGAGCTGTGGGGCAGGGCACCAGCTGTGTGGGGAGCCCCAGGCTCCTCCAGCCCCAGCCTCTTCCAATAGGATGCGCTGTGGGGCAAGGCACCAGCTGTGTGGGGAGCCCCAGGCTGCTCCAGCCCCAGCCTCTTCCAATAGGGGGCGCTGTGGGGGAAGGCACCAGCCGCGTGGGGAGCCCCAGGCTGCTCCAGCCCCAGCCTCTTCCAATAGGAGGCGCTGTGGGGAAGGCACCAGCTGGGGGCGGGGAGCCCAGGCTGCTCCAGCTCCAGCCCCGGGGGGTACAGGTTTCCCTCTCCCCCTGCAGGAAAGCCCAGCCCGACTGCTCCGACACCGCGTGTCCCAAAGCTCAGACGCATGCGGGGCCCGCGCTGAGCCACTCACCGCCCCCTGGCCGGAGCCTTAGTCCCCGAGCACCCACCGGCCGGCCGCCCCACAGCCTGGGCAACGCCGCCCCCCAGCCGCGAGCAGGCGGGAGCCCCGCGGGCCGCACTGACCTGGCGCCGGGCGCTGCCTCTCGGAGCGGCTCCCTCCGGCCGCGCCGCGCCGGGACTGGGGCAGGTCTGGGCGGCTGCACAGGTGGGACAGGCGGGCGGTGCACGCCGGGAGCTGTAGTTCCCCGGCCGGGCCGGGACAGCGGCTGCCCGCGGGCCGGCCCCTGCCGCGCGTCCCCGGCCCCCCGCACGCGGCGAGTCTGCGGGGCAGCGGGCGGGCGGGTGTCTGGTGCCTGCAGCGCCGAGCGCCCGGGGAGGCTGCGGCAGCCCCTGCCGGCTAAGCAGAACCGGTACGCAGTACCCGCGGGGGTGGCGCTCGCTGGTTAACCGCTTAACCTTTCGCATTCCTAGTACAAAAAAGGCTTCAGGCAGGGGTGGGAACCTCTTTTGGGCCGGGGGCTGCTGAGCCACAGGGAAAGAAGTGGGGGCACACCAGAGCCTAGGGGGGTGCGGGCTAGTCGATTCCCTAGGCTCTGGAGTGGGGCCAAAAAGGAGGGGGTTTGTGCGTGGGGAGGGGGCTGCCGGGAAGCAGGCTGGGGGTGGGGTCTGCCGAGCCAGCTGGGAGGGGAGCCCTGAGCCTCGGGGGCCAGATCCAGGCAAACCAGGGGCCACATCCAGCCCCTGGGCTGTAGGCTCCCAACCCCTGGTTTTGAGCTAGGGATAGCTTAGTGGTTTGAGCATTAGCCTGCTAAACTCATGGTTGAGAGTTCAATCCTTAAGGGGGCTGTTTAGGGATCTGGGGTAAATCTGTCAGGGATGGTACTTGGTTGTGCCCTGAGGGCAGGGGACTGGACTCAATGGCCTCTCAAGGTCCCCTCTAATTCTGAGAGATAGGTTCATCTCCATATGTTATAAATGGCCACTTGGAGTGATTCCTGGTTGTAATCTCACTGGTGGGGGAGAGTCATGCCCCTGCTGATGTTGTTAGCACTGATGTCACACTCCTGTCTCTGAATCCCTCTGGATTTTTTCTCTTCAAGTACCTGAGGAAGGGGGGTGTTGCTCACAGAAAGCGGACGCCACTGGACTCCTTGTTTGTGTTGCAACAGACAAGCACAGCGACCAGGCGGAAAGGAATAACTCTGTGTCCCTCGGAAGCAGGGCCGGGGAACATGTTTTTGGATCTGGGTCCCACTGACCCACAGAAAAATCAGTCGGGGGCTGCACACAATAGAGAGGCAAAAAACCCCAAACAAAACCAACCCCCCCAAAAACAATCCTCACTGACTGAGAGAGACACTGGGTGGGGGGGGCATGAGCCTTGCTCTGAAGCAGTAGTTACTGTGCTCTTGCTCACATGAATGGAGATTGCCTATCTCCTAGAGCTGGAAGGGACCTTGAAAGGTCATTGAGTCCAGTCCCCTGCCTTCACAGCAGGACCAAGTACCATCCCTGACAGATTTTTGCCCCAAATCCCTAAATGGTCTCCTCAAGGATTGAACTCACAACCCTGAGTTTAGCAGGCCAATGCTCAAACCACTGAACTATTCCCCCCTGTATTACCCAAACTCTGAGATGGTTTGGAGCAGGGATTGGTAGACTTTTCAAACCAAAGAGCCAAAACCATCAAAACCCATCCAGAACAAGGGGTCAACAAAGAACCGCATAAGAATGCCCATTTGCCTGACACAAAATATACAACTTAACCTTATTGATCATTGACATGACCAGCAGAAATGAAACATTGCCCTCCCAGCCTTTATGTAATGGGACTTCTTCAGCTGCTGTGTCTTTTCACACAGTTCTTGGACGTTTTCATTCTAACGGGTCAAATCCAGCTTCCCGCGCACGTTCAGGTTCCGTGAGTAATGGCGCGTTTTTAAAATTTGGAATTAATTTTTCATTTTAATTTTACAAAGTTGCCTGCATTTTGGGAATGACAAAAGAGCCCTGTTTGGTTCCATGCTGAGCCATAGCTTGCAGACCCCTGGTTTGGCGTGATCACCAGCTGGACTTCCAGGGGCTCTGCTGCCCAGCTGATGGAGGGGTTAGGTGTCCACTCCTTACCCAAAGAAAAGCTCCCTCGGACTGCTCCGAGGTGTTCACTTTTATTTCATCTTTTGTAGCTCACTCTAACGAAACACATATCCCCTAGCAATCCCTCCTGGGTCAGCAGTTCTCCTACCTTCCACAGGTTGCTCACGATCGCTGATCGCCAAAGCATTTCTTAGAGTTCGGATCAGAACAACAACAAAACGTGTCCGTCAGGGCCCTGAAAACCAAGGTGGCTACCCCCTTACTCTGCCATTCTCATGGTCCGTTGACTCTCCTATGCCAGCCTCCTGTTCTGCTGAGGATGTCCCTGGCCTCTGTTTGTCAGAGGCTGGAGAAGGATGGCAGGAGACAAATCGCTTGATCATTGTCTTCGGTCCACCCTCTCTGGGGCACCTGGTGCTGGCCACTGTCGGCAGACAGGTTACTGGGCTAGATGGACCTTTGGTCTGACCCAGTACGGCCGTTCTTATGTTCTTATGAGCAAAACTGTGATCCTGCCGCTGTTTGGCCTTCTACACGGGATCGTCTACCTGGCACTCTTCACTCGAAGTCAGCTCTGCCATTGTAGTTATTCGGGAGGGGTCGGGATTTACTGACGTGGTGGCCGGACAGGTCTCTGGCTCCATTGATGATGAGAACCAGAAGGCTGCTTGCATGTGTGCTCGGTAATGTGGGCCCAGTGACCACCACAGGCCCCAAGAGAGCCCCCCAAAGACCACAAACCAGATAAGGATTGAAGGTGCCCAGCCAGCTTTATCGTTAAACGAAGTACAGTCATAGCTGTCAGTAGACGCTACTGAACCACTACACATATGTGCCTGCCACAATTGCCTCTGCTCAACCAGTGGGAAACTCCCACTGTCCCCTGGCTGGACAAAGACGGTTCCCGCAAGACACCACTGTATATACAGGTACAAACAAATTACATATCACTGCTAACGGGTCAGGTTGCCACCCTCTGATGCTACCTAGATACCACCCATCGCCCTGTGCCTCGTGGTTTGATTAGACCATCTCTGTCCATCTGGCTGTCAGTGTAGACCGTTTCTTGAACCTGGGTCGGTATCCGTGGGGAGTGGGTACCAAAGTCTTTTTAATGAGCTGGTGGTAACCATGTGCTTTCAGCTTATGCCCAGTACCAATGACTGGTTTTGGTGTCCGGTATTGACCTAGACAGTCCGGTATTTTCACTTGCCCTGTAAAAAAATTCAGAAAATACCGAACACCTAAAATGTCCGGTATTTTCTGATTTTTTCCCGGCCAGGAGGTGAAAATCCCGGGTGCTTACCTGGTTCTGCAGGAAAACAAGATGGCGGATGGCTGCTAGCCTCAAAAGCATTTCTTAAAGGGGCCATTTCTTAAAGGGGCCATGCTGGTTTTTTTTTTTGCTCAACAACTTTGGTCTCCCCCCCTTTTTTTTTGCTCAACAGAATTTTTTCCCCAGTGGTTTTTTTTTGGGGATGGGGGACGGTGTTTGGTATTTTTGGTTAAACCATCTGGCAACCCTACTTATTACCAGTTAGTGTTTTGCACTCTTGGCCCTGTTTGTGCCACGTTCTGTGAGCTGGGGCCTGCCTCTTGCTCACAGCTTGGCTTTGCTTTATGTTAGCCACGATTTGTCCATTGTTCGCTAGGCCTCAGGCCTCAAACCAGGCCTGTGCTACATGGTCTTTGTTTTAGGCCTTCATCTTACTCCGGCCATTTGAGCAACGCAAATTGCGTAGCTTATTTTGAGTTAACTTCAAAATAGCTTATTGCGAAATGTCCTTTAATCCGCGTGGAGCGAGGTTTACAGGGACGTCGGAATAGCGCACCTGAAAGCTATTTTGAAATAAGGGGCACGCTGCCAAGATGCAGAAAACGCTATTTCAGGACACCAGAAGTATCCTGAAATAGCGCCACTGTCTAGACGCACCCTCAGAGTCCTAACAAGCATTCCTAGCTCCGTGGTATTTCATTTTTAGCTAACAATGGCCGGACACCAGTGTTTCCTGGAGGCTGGGCGCTCATGCGGCTGCTCAGGAGAGATTCTCATGCTGCCCAGCTGATTAGCAATGCACCGACAGCTGGGTTTTTTTGTTTGTTTCCTTTGGTGGTGCACATTTGCACTGGCCTTGGTGCACATACAATTTATTCTGCATGTGGGTGGAAAAAACTCTGCGCATGGAAGGAAAAGATTAGAGGGAATGTTGCTGGACACCCAAAATGGCTCCCGTCCAATCTGATCAAGTTCTGGAGTAATAACGAGGCTGGAACTTCGACCTACCGATTTTTATCCCCCAGGCTTTCAGCCCCTTTGTCCGTCACTGTAGCTGAAATGACTTGGCCAGCCTGCTGAGCTTTGCTTGTGCTTGAATTCGGGACAGCCAGGGGGCAGGGATCCAGCGGACACCTCCGATTCCTTGGGGACTTTTTCCTTGCACGGTGCGTGTATTAATTTTAAGCAATGAGTGTGGGGCAGCCCTTGGACTGAAGGAGGGAAACGGTTGCTTAGGAAAGAGGGGGGAAGAATAAAAATGGCCCACAAGGATGAGGCAAGATTAGCAAGCTGTTGCCATAACTACTTGGCCACTGATGGGTTTGTTGTGATTTCATTATTGTGATGGTCTCTGCTGCTTGTAAGCTCCCTCCTCAAGCCCGCCCCCGCGCCCCCAGCCGGCTGTAGACGGTGGGGGAGGCTCGGGCCATTGAAAAGACATTCTCTGTGGTATTGTAAAAGACAGCGACTGTGTCTGTCCTAGAAAGCTCACTGCAGCACGGTTTCTCACGGCCCCGCGGCTGAGGTCTCATTGGAAAGGCATTTTGCTGACCTACCCTTCCCAATGGCTGGCTCAGACTAGCGCCCCATCACACTCGCTGCTGGGCCCGCGGCTGACGCGCCAGGTTCCCTGCTGAGTTCCCGTCCGTCCGGAGCACACGGCTAATGGGCGTGTGGTTCATAGCGTGGCTGGAGAATCGTTGTTCGTTGTCCATCCTGGCAGCAGAACCTGGACTTTTCCACTGTACCTCCTGCCGTCCAGGTAGTCCAGTTGCAGGGCTCAGGTTTTCCCTGGCCAAGCTGAGCTTTATTTGGGGGCTTGCTGGTTCTTTTCTTTCCTCCCCCTTCCATTCCATCCCTGGAGTCCCCCCGCTGCCCAAAGAAAGAAGAGCGTAAGAACATAAGAGTGGCCAGATTGGGTCAGGCCAAAGGTCTATCCAGCCCAGTGTCCTGTCGGCCGACAGTGGCCAATTCCCGATGCCCCAGAGGGAGTGAATAGAACAGGGAATCATCCAGTGTCGCCTATTTCCAGCCCCTGACACACAGAGGCTGGGGACACCATTCCTGCCCATCCTGACTAATAAGAATCCATGGACCTAGCCTCCATGAATGTATCTAGTCCTTTCTTGGACCTAATTGAAGTCCTGGCCTTCACAACATCCTCTGGCGAGCAGTTCTGCAGGAGAGGAAACATTTCACTGTCAGAGATGAAGGTGTCCACTTCCCCTCTGTTTCCCCCTCCATTTCTGCTGCAGGCAGCGAGGAAAGGGACTTCACATTTCTTACAGGTGCTGTCCTATTGCAACCCGGGGCCCTGTCAGCTCTTTCACTAGCTCCCTGCTGGCTTTGGCCACAGCTCAGCCAGCTCACACGCCCCTTTGCTTTCACCTCTGGCTGCAGGAGAGGAAGGGTGATTGGAATTGAATGCCCAGGCTTGGAGAAGAGACTCTAAAAGATTCTGCCGCACAGGTAAAGGAGCTTGTGTGTCTGTGTGACACTGAATAAAATGTCCCCCTGGTGGTGAACAATGTTTCCCGTACGTTTGGGTGGCCACTTTGGAGAGAGTCAAATGCTGCCCAGCTGATTAACTAAGCACTCACAGCCGGCATCATATGTTCCTATGAGTGGTGCACATGCCTGGGTGCATGCAACAAAATTTATCCCACCACACTAGAGCTATGTCTACACTCGCGGCTTCTTGTGCGAGAAATATGCAAATGAGACTAAGCGTGGAATATTGCCGAGCCTCATTTGCATACCTAACGAGCCGCCATTTTTGCAGAAGAGGCTCTTGCGCCAGAAGGCGCTGTCTACACTGCCCCTTCTTGCGCAAGAAAAACCCTCTTGCGCACCTCCGTTATTCCTGAAAATAATCAGCGTTGCGGCATTGCGCAAGAGGGTTTTTCTTGCACAAGAAGGGGCAGTGTAGACAGCTCCTTCTGGCGCAAGAGCCTCTTCTGAAAAAATGGCGGCTCCTTAGGTATGCAAATGAGGCTCGGCGATATTCCACGCTTAGCCTCATTTGCATATTTCTGGCGCAAGAAGCCGCGAGTGTAGACATAGCCTAGGAGACTGGGCAACAAAAAGGCAAATGAATTTTCATGTTGATAAATGCAAAGCAATGCCCACTGGAAAACATCATCCCAACCTGCCATACAAAACGGTGGGGACTAAATTAGCTAGTACGGCTCCAGCAAAAGATCTTGGAGTCACTGTAGAGCGTTCTCTGCAAACCTCCACTCCGTGTGTAGCAGCCGTCAGAAACGCAAACAGAATGTGGGAATCATTCAAGAGGGACAGTGAATAAGACCGAGAATATCTTATTGCCGCTCTATAAATCCATGGGACACCCACAGCTTGAATACTGCGTACAGAGGTGGTCGCCTCATCGCAAAACAGAGATATTGGCATTGGAAAAGGGCAACAAAAATTATTAGGGTTTGGAACAGCGGCTATATGAGGAGAGATTAAAAAGACTGGGACTTTTCATCTTAGAAAAGAGGAGACTAAGGGGGGATAGGATAGAGGTCTATAAAATTCTGACGGGGGTGGAGAAAGTGAATAAGGAAAAGTTATTTACTTGTTCCCATAACATAAGAACTAGACATTAATAGGTAGCAGGTTTAAAACAAACAAAAGGAAGTACTTTGCCATGCAACATAATCAACCTGTGGAACTCCTTGCCAGAGGATGTTGTGAAGGCCAGGACTTTACAAGGGGTCAAAAAAAGAGCTAGATAAATTCACAGAGGACAGGTCCATCAATGGCTGTTAGCCAGGATGGGTAGGAATGGTGTGTCAGAAGCCAGGAATGGGCGACAGGGGATGGATCACTTGATAGTTCCCTGTTCATTCCCTCTGGGGCACCTGGCATTGCCCACTGTTGGAAGACAAGATACTGAGCTAGATCTGCAGGGTCCCTGGCAGGCTGTAGGGGAGCTGGCCGGGGAGCTAAAACTACGCAGAGACTGCCCGGTGTGGGTAGCTAGGAGGAGCAGCAAAGGAGCAGCCAACAGGGGGTGGCAGCAGAGGTCCCACAAGTGGCCAGCAGGGGGCAGCGGCGGCGGTCCCACAAGTGGCCAGCAGGGGGCAGCAGCCGAGGTCCCACAAGCGGCCAGCAGGGGGCGGTGGCGGCGGCAGAGAGGTGCCCTGAGCGGCCAGCAGGCCGTGGTAGCGTGGGCGCTCCACTTATTATTTCTAAACAAGGGTTATGTCGAAATAACTCCCCAGTGTAGCCATGCCTAAGGTGCCACAGGACGACTCGTTTTTAACGTTACAGCCTATCAACCTCTGAGTCCCTCTTGCGTAGTCGCAGCTAATTTAGTCCCCACCCTATTATACATGCAGTTGGGATTATAATACGAGCGTAACGCTGAAAAAGTTCCCTTCTCCCTCCAGAACTGCCTCAGGTTGGCATTGCCTTGGCGGCTGAACCTCTGGAGAAGGAAAAGAACGTGTGGATGGAAAAAGCCGTTTTTCAGAGAAGGCCGTGGCCTACATTGGCCACAGGGTGGCTCGGCACTAGCAGCCAGGAACACCCGTCTGCGCATTGCTGGTGGCAAGGGATTGAGCAGGACCCGCTCCGGTCCAGAGCGCGATTTGTTTGTTTCTCGCAAAGTGCACACCCATGTCTAGAGCGGCCTGGTAGCTGGTTTCCCGTTGCAGTCGGACAAGCTGTGTAAATGGCCCTTTGCGGGGTTGTGTGGCTGGCACAGCGCGGCCGGTAAGCACGCTGATGTCATGAACGGCTGTGCAGTGCTGTGGCACGGAGGGTCATTGCACCCTCCGGCGGCAGTGCAGGGAGAAGAGGAGTGAGTTCACACGCCTGTTGTCAGGCGGTAATCTTGTAGGGCTGGCCTTAGGGGTGGGCCAGCTGGCCGACCACTCGGGGTGCCATGGTTAAGGGGGGTGCCATGTGGCAGTCCGACCGAAGCAGGGTTCTCTGTAAGTGGCACGCATGGGCGGCCACCCAAGAGAGAGTCAAATGCTGCACAGCTGATTAGCAGAGGTGCACTGGTGGTGCACATGCGCCTTGGTGCACCGAACAAAATTTATTCTGCACACCCTTTAGCCCAATTCGAGGGAACACCGTTCAGAAGCTCCCAGCTAGCATGCAGGGGAGGAGGGAAACATGATTTTTCCCTGCTTCCTCCTGGCAGGGGAATATGGGGCGGGGGAGGTGATGCACGGACACTACTTCCCCCGCATGTTCCTGCATTTCCCCGCTGGGTGGGCTGGGAGCAAAGAGCAACACCAAACACTGTGTGTGTCCAGGTCCCTTCTCTCCTGCCCTGCCCGCCCCTCATGCAGGCCAGGGGGAGAAAGGGACCTGTGTGCGGGGCGCCCTGATGTTAATCCCCACTCCCCCCTTCCTAGCCCCCGAGGGTGGGCGTGAAGGCGCAGCGCTTGAGGGCGGAGTGAGCAGCAACCCCAGCTGAGCCATGCATCCGAGTCAATTGCCCCATGGGGGTGCAGGAGGGGGATGCCAGGGCCCGGGGTGAAGAGGACTAGGGGGTGGGTGCACCAAAATACAAGGTCACCCTGCCCACCCCTGAATCTGGGGCCCCCGGCTCTGTGGGAGGGATCCCAGCAGCTCAGCCTCAGGCCTAGAGCGGGCCCGATTTAGGGGTGCCTGCAGGATTGACAACCCAATGAAGTCTCGGACAAGCTCTCGCCCCAAGCTTCACGCCTGCGGCTCTAGACAGGCCCCTACTCTGCCTCAGCAACTTCCACTCCACAGAGAGGAGCAGTAGCCGGGGGGGGCGGGCTGGTGGCAGAGGCTTTGGGAGCAGTGACGTTGCTTAATCGTGGGCATGAGTAACAGGGGCGGCGGGTGAAGGCCACACCCCTTCCCCAAGACCATGCCCCTTCACAATCTTTCCTCTGCCCCAACTCCAGCTGAGGACCAGGGCTGCCACGCAGCACGGCCCCCTCCTGGGCGGCTGGGCAGTGCCTTCCTTCGCCAACATTACCAGCTGCCCGTGAGGAGTAACCTGGCAAGGGAGAGACAATTGTGCAACTTAGGGTTCCCAGCTTCTGAGAGACAGCGGCTTGGGACCCCCTCCCTGCTCATCTTGGCTAATAGCCATCGATGGACCTAACCACCATCAATTTATCGAGCCCTTTTTGGAACCCTGTTAAAGTCCTGGTCTTCACAATTTCCTTTGGCAAGGAGTTCCACAGGTTGGCTGTGCGCTGCGTGAGGAAATACTGCCTTTGGTTTGTTTTAAACCTGCTGCCTATTTATGCCTTTTGGTGACTTTCTTTAGTCTCTCTCTTCCGCAGGAGGCAGGGAGAACTGGGGGACCCTGGGCATTGGGGAATTTACCCAGCGTGCAGCGGTGATGCAGCAGTGTGCTGCTTCTCCCTGGTATTTCTCCTTCGCCCCTTTCTGCTCTCATCCCCTCCTCTGGCGGGGGGCTGGGTCTCTCTCCTGGTCTGGGGGGAAGGGGGCTCACCCTCCTGCGGCTGGCCCGGTAGGGTGGCTGAATCCATGCAGCGGCTACAGGAGGACCAGAGAAGGGGCCAGCTTCTGCCCAAGCAGTGCCGGTCCCTGGGAGCAGGTCAGTGCAGTGGGGCTGGGGCAATCTAGGGGAGGGGACACACGGGGCAGCAGCTGCAGGGGGGGGGCTCACTCTATAGCCTCTGGGGAGCCGGGCTGAGCAGTTGTTCTGCTCCCACAGGGCCTGTTCTAGGGCCAGCCCCTCACTGCGTCTTTGTGCACCCAGCCCAGGCAGACTTTCTCCAGCCCCAAGCTCAGCCGCCCCCAGACCGGAGCCGTGGGCGCCAAGCACTAGGGAATCCTGGGAGCTGCTGGTCTTGCAGCCTGGGCTGGGGAGGGGGACAGCGTGCCTGGAATGGGGGGCAGGGATGGAGCCGGAAATGTGTCACGGGCAGGATCACTTGATGATTCCCTATTCTGTTCACTCCCTCTGGGGCCCCGGCACTGGCCACTGTCAGCAGACAGGACGCTGGGCTAGATGGGCCTTTGGTCTGACCCAGCGTGGCCGTTCCCCTGTTCTTATTCTAAGCAATGGGCTTAAGTTGCAGCCAGGGAGGTTTAAGCTGGACACTAGGAAAAGCTCCGACCGGTCAGGGTGGTTAAGCACTGCGCTAAATTGCCTAGGGAGGTTGTAGAATCTCCAGATCTGCCGACATTGGGGGAAATGGGGCAGCTGCCCTGGGCCTGGTGATTCAAAAGGGCCTGGGGCCCCTGGCCACCATCACTGTTACCGTGGCTGTTGTGGCAGCAGCTAGAGCCCAGGAGGACATTTTAAATCTTCACTCAGAGCTCAGCCCTTGTTATGCCTCCAAGGATCCATACAGGAGGGAGGCCCTACAGCTGCTAGGACTGTGGGGAAAACTTCATTTACAGCTCAGACCTTATTAAACATCAGCAAATCCACAGAGGGGAGAGACGACCCTCTCGTGAGCCGCATGCGGCTCTTCTCCCCCAAAAGTACGGCTCACGAAGCCGCTGCTGCACCCGCCCCGCAATGCCCCCCCCCATGCCAACTGGGGCGGCGATTCAAAATGGCACCCAAGATGGCAGCCTGATATGGCCAAAAAGCCTAAGCTTGTTTCTTAAAGGGACAGCCTCCTTTTTTTTTTTTTGCTCGACAATTCTGGTGTGGCTCTTCACATTTTTTCCGCCACGGTTTTGGCTCTCTTTGTTAAATGGGCTGGCCACCCCTGCTCTAGAGTCACTGCAATGAAAAAAAGATCCCAACATCAAACAGAACCCAGCCAACCTTTCCGTCTGTAAACAATCCCGTCTTAATAATAAACTCCTAGAAAAGGCTTTGCTAACAGTTGGGAACTGGGATTTCAACGCCAAATGAGGACACTGTTGGATTCCCATTCAAATTCCCTTCCCAGGACCCCGGCAATTTCATCTCAGGCGCTAAATTACTGTTTCAAGATCAAAGGAAACCAAGTGTGATTCCCAAGCAGAAGAGATAGTGAACACAATCACAGGACATATCAAGAAGTGAATAGGCACAGACTTCCAGGAGGAGCTCAACCATTCCTGCCCCTACCCCCTTCTCCCAAGCCCCACTACCTCTTCCCACCCTTGCTTCCCCCTGCCCACAGTCCGCCCCTTTCCCCAAGCGTGCCATATCCCTGTTCCTCCCCTTCCCTTCCGCAGCTATTTTTGGGGGGTGGGGATGCTGGGAAGGGGAGGAGTTGGCCAGTGTCAGGGCTGTTTCCCCACTCCGGCACTCCAAGTGCAGAAGGTGGGGGTCCGCAAGACAGCTTCAAAGCCTTGTCTCTCCAGGCACTGGTTACAAAAGTTCCCCCCAGAATCCGAATACAAAGATTTTGGGAAATGTGCTGCCACCATCATGTGTTTTGATCCCTAAAAAAACAGGGCTGAACACTTGAAACCACCCCCACGGTTACTCTTGCCCCAAAGAGCTTGAAAAAAAAAAATAGAAAAGCAAGCTGCAGTCTCTGGTCGCTGACCCCTCAGTCAGAGGCCTGCAGATACACACAGACAGACCTTCCAGGACGCAAGAATCAAATCGTCCCCTTAAAAGAAGTGATTTTTATTGCAAAACAAAAGATAAACTTGATAAAGTAGACTTGGTTGCTAGATGTTACAGAGCAACCAAGGAAAACAAATAAAAACAGAGAAAAGTCTTGGCACAATGCTTAGATGGTCATAAATGGGGAGGGGGAGACAGAGATTCACACAGAGCAGTTCAAACCAAACCACAAAATAAAGAAAAATTATCCTGAATGCGACTGGACTCACATTTCCCTGCTACTCACTTCTAATGTTCTCCTTGTTCAGTCTGCTACCATGCCCTGAATTCTGGGGGGAGGGAGGGGGGGCATGGCAGTACTGCCTGGGTTTAAATCATTCTGTCTCTCATCTCCCGGATTAACTCTCCCACACAAAGAAAGCAGGCAGGGAACTCATATCCAATTCAAATTTCAACCCTCTCTCACGATTGGCTCTCCTGGCCCGCTGGCCAACACCTTTGCTAGGTACCCGAGTTAACCCCTTAGTCACCCTGTGGGTGCACCAGCCCCAGAGCGCTCACAGAGTCGGCACCCGTGGTGGAAGATAAATTCAACATGGCTCAAATCAACTGCTATTCAGCACTGCGGAGACCATCCTGAGAACAACTCAATCATGAGACAATTTGTCCCTAATGGGGGACCTTGGTGACCGTAAGCCACTTTTGCAGTGGGATTAATGATATGAATATGATGCTCCAAATTTGTTTAGCCTAGGAGAAGTGATGGAGATTGTCAGGTCTTGAGGAAATTTGCTAAATTGCCCTGGCTGCTATACATGGGCTATTTTCTTTATTGAAAAAATAGTTATGTTTTTACAGCAGGATAGCTAACTCAAGCTACCTAACTCCACGAAAAATCTGGGTGCAGTCAAGGCCCAGGTAAATTTAACTTCCATGTACCTAGCTAACGTGACTCCCAGTTCTCCCACACAGGGCTGATATGCTCCACGATAAAGGAGTTTGTGAAAAAAGATTGTGGGATTCATCCCATTCTCCCTTTGATTTTCCTTACTCTTCTAGTCCGGGATAGTGTGGTTGCGTATGCACACCCCTTCCCTGGGGTGAGGGTACCCAGTGTGTGTTTGTTTGTTTTTTTGAACAAACAAACAAAAAAGTGCCAGTACTCCAGGGGAAGTTATTGAGCAAAAAAAAAAAAAAAAAAAAAAAAAAAAAAGGGGGGGGGGGGCATCATTCCCCTTTTAAGAGACGCGACCCCTTTAAGACACACAGCCCAGCCAGCTGTCGGCCATTTTCATTATAGAGGTGCCATCGGGCAGTACCATCACAAAAAAAAGCACTGAGGGTACCTAAGTGTGTAGACACCACCTGGCCAGCTGCAAGGTTGTCAGCAGTGTCTCAGTCTGTAAACCACCACCCTTGGTTTAGGGTAGTTTAGCTTAATGGCCAGAGTCAATAGTAGCAAGGGTGGCAGCCCTGGTAGGGAGACCCAGGCCCACCGTGCTCCACCAGGTCCCAACCCAGGGCCCTGCGAGTGGCAGAGCATTCCACCACTCACTCAGCGGGGCCTCCAACCGAAACATGCCGAGCTCACATGGGTGGGAAGATACCACTCCGACATGCTCCCTAAGACACTTCCTACCAGTGCAGGTGGGGCGGCGTTCCACATGGTTCCTGGGTTCTCTGGTTCCCCAGTAGCTGCTTCTCCCTGGGGTTGCTCTGGGGCTGCATGGCAGTGGTCTCCTGAGTCTCTGGTTCCCGCTGGCTGGTGCAGCTCTGGATCTCCAGCTGGAGGTCCTTAACCTTTGGTGGCTCACCCAGACTGAGCTGCTCTCCTGCCTTTTATGTTGCCCCAGCATTTGGAGCATGCCCAGTTTGGGTAAAGGGGCGGGACTTCCTCCACCCACAGGATTTTAACCCCACCTGCTTCAGTGCAGGGTGTGCACACCCCACCACAGACAGAGTAATGGGATCAACTGCAGAACAATCTACAATTGATTTAGCAGGTCTTCACTAGACCCACTAAATTGAACCCTGGTGCATTGATCTCTGGAGTGTTGATCCTGGCTGTGGTGGAGATGCAGCCTCAAAGAAGTCACAAGATTTCTCTTTTGCAGATCCTTGGATGTCCAATAAGGTTTAAGTGAAGTGAAGGTTTTCCTGCACTTGCACCATCATAGGATTTCTTTCTTGTGTGGATTTGCTGATGTGTAATCAGAGTTGAATTCTGTGTGAAGGTTTTCCCGCACTCACAGCACTCGTAGGGTTTCTCCCCCGTATGGATCCTGTGATGTATCATAAGGATTGAGCTCTTAGCGAAGGTTTTCCCGCACTCATGGCACGCGTAGGGTTTCTCCCCTGTGTGGATTCTCTGGTGGCTAGTAAGGGATGCCCTTTGCGAGAAGGTTTTCCCGCACTCACAGCATTCATAGGGTCTCTCCCCCGTATGGATTCTCTGATGGGTAATAAGGTTTGAATGCTGAGTGAAGGTTTTCCCGCACTCATGGCATTCGTAGGGTTTCTCCCCCGAGTGGATTCTCTGGTGGCTAAGAAGGGATACCCTTTGCGAGAAGGTTTTCCCGCACTCACAGCATTCATAGGGTTTCTCCCCGGTATGGATTCTCCGATGGGTAATAAGGTTTGAGCGCTGCGTGAAGGTTTTCCCGCACTGGCCGCATTCGTAGGGTTTCTTCCCTGTGTGGATTCTCTGATGAGACATGAGGGTTGAGCCAAGACTGAAGGTTTTCCCGCATTCACAGCACGTATAGGGTTTCTCCCCTGTGTGGATTCTCTGATGCGCAATAAGGTTTGAGCTACGAGTGAAGGCATTGCCACACTCACCGCATTCATAGAGATTCTTCCCTGCGTGGACTTTGTGATGTTTACTTAGGGCTGAGCAATGAGCAAAAGTTTTGCCATGCTCTCGGCATTCATAGGGTTGCTCGTCAGTATGGATTCTCTGATGGCTAATGAGCTGCGAGTGCCTACTGAACTTTTCCCCACACTCAACGCACGTGTTATTTCTCTCTCCCAGGAGGAATCTCTGCTGGGCAGTGGTTTCCTTGAGGCCGTTGTGAGATCCCTGACAACTAACAGATTGACCACATTTCTGTGTTGGCTGGTTTTCCTGCCACTTCTCTGGCTTGCGTTGACTCTCATAGGCTTTTCCCTGCTCACAACTCCTGGATACATTGCCTTTGCCAGTTTCCAACAATGTCCCATGTGGTTCCCCTTGCTCGTCATCTTCCGGCTTCTTCCTCAGCTTCTGCTCCATGGTCTCACTCACCAACCCATCACCTGCTGGGACAGAGAAAGAATGGAAAAGGGGAGAAATGAATCAAAAGAACGGCCACAGATGGGAAAAAAAATCCCCAAAGAGGAGAGAATCAATTCTGCATCCATCCAAACACTCCGGGAGAAGGAGTTCAGGGAAGGAGCTAATGGCAAGAGTGAGTCAGGATGGGTAGGAAACACTGAGCAGTATCTGCCCTGAGGATTTGACAGCTGGTGGAGACCACCCTGAAATGAGAGAGCTCACAAGGTCTGTGTTGGGAATCCCAGCTGTTTCCTTCAGCTACTGACTGTTTCAGAGTCAGTTTAATGATTGCTCACCTGTGCAGATGCCTCTCAGAATCAATCTGTCCTCTGAGCCCTGGAGAGCTGAGGCCCACGGCTCTTCCCCTTGTTCCATCTGGGAGATGACGCCAGGTCTGGAAACTGGTAACCCTGCCCCAGGGAAAGAGAGCAAGTGGGATCCAGTGAATTCGTGGGACGTTCGTCACACACACGGAAAGTTCTCTTATTTTAACTCCAGAGCATATTAATTGAGTAAAATCCTGGGGCCAGTTCCCAAGGTGCTCAGAGGCACCGGACTCTATTTTTATGAGGGATTTAACTGTGCCCATGTCCATCGGGAACACACACAGCCAGACACTCATGATCAAAAGGGCTCCCAAAACCCAGACCAAGCACCTCCATGTCCCAGACAAGGAAGACTCCAGCCAGAGGGGAAGTCCCCCTGGAACTGCTGTTTACTGATGGATCCAGCTCACAGACACTGCAGGAGGGGAACAGACATGAGGCTTGACACTGAAGAGGGACACTCAGAGAGACACGGATGGGCACAGAAATGCAACACAGGCATCAGCTCACTACAATGACAACTGGATGAAACTGTTGGCCTGTGTTATACAGGAGGTCGGACTACATAACCCTGGCATTTATCTATAGGTACTCCAGCTACATGCACTGTATCAGTTGTAGCTTTAAAAGAAAATGGCAGAGGGAATAGTTGGAGCTGTGATTTGATATGAAGAGGCGCATGTGGCCTCAGTTGGAGTCTTGTGTCCAGTTCTGGGCACCACATTTCAAGAAAGATGTGGAGAAATTGGAGAAGGTCCAGAGAAGAGCAACAAAAATGATGAAAGGTCTGGAGAACATGAGCTATGAGGGAAGACTGAAAGAATTGCGCTTGTTTAGTTTAGAAAAGAGAAGACTGAGGGGACATGAGAGCAGCTTCCAAATATCTAAAAGGGTGTTACAAGAAGGAGGGAGAAAAATTGTTCTCCTTGGCCTCTGAGGATAGCACAAGAAGCAATGGGCTTAAATTGCAGCAAAGGACGTTTGGGTTGGACATCAGGAAAAACTTCCTATCTATCAGGGTGGATAAACACTGGAATGAGTTGTCTAGGGAGGTTGTGGAATCTCCATCACTGGAGATATTTAAGAGCAGGTTGGATAGACATCTCTCAGGGATGATCTAGACAGTGCTTGGTCCTGCCGTGAGGGCAGGGGACTGGACTCAATGACCTCTCAAGGTCCCTTCCAGTTCTAGTGTTGTATGATTCTGTGAGAAACTTGAAGGAACAGGTATTCCTCGGTTCAATGAGTGTTGTAAGTAGCACCAACGAAGGTCCACAAGGTTGTGGTCTTGTCACATCAACTGTCAGCAGACTGGTGACACACATGCGAGTGGTCTCAGTAAGGGGTAAGTGGCTCAGAAGGAACCCTCAGTGCTACAGGAAAGGGGTGGTAACACTATGAAAGTCTGAGACAGATTGTGTACAGTCTGCTGAGCATCTGAGTGTAGGCTGGGGTAGATTAGGTAGCTCCTCTTCATACACTGGACTACCTAAGGAGCACCTTCTCACTGCCGTGCTCTGTTCCCAAAGAGCTCTGCAGTGGAGAGGAGAGGGGGCTAGTTTGTATCATTGGCCTGTCATGACGCTGCTGAACCGGAGCAGCACTGAGGTTGCACTGTGGGATGCTGTGCACCTTAACTCTTCTTTTCCCTAATAATCAGAGGGACAGGAATCCTTACCCAGCAAGGTCACAGTCTCATAGTTCTCCTGCATGACATCTCTGTAGAGGGCTCTCTGAGCGGGGTCCAGCAGAGCCCACTCTTCCTTGGTGAAATAAACAGCCACCTCGTCAAAGGTCACTGGCCCCTGAAACAGCAAGCGGAGGAGGCAGTGGTGGTCACATTCGCATCACTCACTTAATTAGCCAGAAGCTGGTACAGAAGAGGGAGCCCCGCAGAGCCCAGGGACAACATCGTCCCATTGCCAGCAGCTGGAGGGGAAGGGTTGGGGTGTCTTCCCTGAGCTTCATTGGTGGGTGCCCCTCCTATCTCACAGCAGCATTGGGCTGGTAGGTTCAGGCTACAGCATCTGGAACCTGTGAGTTTTCCCAGCTCAGTTCACAGGGGTCGTTTCCTGTTTAATTAGGCAATTTCCACCCACAAACCCCAGGGGTTTGCTGCCAGGATCTAGGCCTCCATCACAGCATCCTGTCCCCCTCTCTTTCTCCACCCAGTCTATCTCCTATCCTCTCCCACCTCCTGACCAAACCCCCAGAAGCCTCAGCTTCCTATATTTATCACCCTTCTCCCTGGAGCAGGAAACCATCAGCAACTCCCTGATAAGCCCTACCTCAACTGGCTCCTCTGTAGCCATTTTCCTTCCTTGGTTCCTGAAAAAATGGAGTGATCTGGAGCAAAACATGGATGTTACGTCGCAGCCTGTTACGGCAAAAAGGGGAATGTCAGAACAGGAAACAATTCCACATCACAATTCTCTCTCTAGGCCCTTTTCCTGTATACTGGTGTCTACATTATTGTCCAAATAAGAAGAAATATGCAAAACAATGGTGAGGAACATGTTAGAAAAGGAATTCAACCAAACACAAAGTGTCTAATAATTTCTTGAAATCTACTAGGGACACCTGTTTCTTTCAGAAAATAGAATAAGTAACAGCCATGTTAGACCTGATTCTGACTAACAAAAAGGATTTTAGGAGCTTCAGGGGATAGCCGAGTTAGTCTGTTACAGAAAAAAACAACAAATGGTCTGGTAGCACTTTATAGACTAACAAAACATGTAGATGGTATCATGAGCTTTCGTGGGCACAGCCCACTTCTTCAGATGATCGGAGTTATGAGTAGGGGATATGAAAACTCAAAATAAATAGGAGAGGGGAAGGAGAGGGGGGAGAAAAAGAAAAAAAGGAAAAAGGAAGGGCTGTGAGAGACAGGGCATCATTAAGTATCTGGAGAATGGGTACAAAGTGGGAAGCAATATGAGCAAAAGTGATCATGATAGAAGAGATTTCATGATTCTATGAGAAGGAAGCCCTGACTTCAAAAAGGCAGACTTCAGCAAACTTGGAAAACTGGTAGGTGAGCTCCTATTGTTATTCCCACTGGTAGGTGGGAATAACACTGAGGTTAAAAAAATTCAGCAGAGCGGGCAGTTTCTCTGAAACAATATTAAAAGAACAAAGGCAAACTGTCACAATGTGATGAAAAGGTAGAGCCATATTGCCACTTACTGTTCTTTCTATCATGAGTTCTTTAATACCAGAAATTAAAAAGGAATCCTAAAAAAGTGGTGTCACGGATAAATTGCTATGGATGAGTGCAAAAATGTAGCAAAAGCATGGGGGAAAGATTCAATCATCAAATGAGTTACACCAAGCAAGTGATATCAGACAATAAGATAAGGCCTCTGTAAATATATTTGGAGGAAGTAACAAGTGAAGAAAAGCTAGGTCTCTGCTCACCAGGAAAGGAGAGCTAATAACACACCAAGGAGCACTTAATGCCTTTTTAGTCACTAAAAATGTTTAACTCTGACCAGATACTTAAAGTAATAACTCTTAACCGCTCTACTCTGCGCTGGTTAGGCCTCAGTTGGAGTATTGTGTCCAGTTCTGGGCACCGCATTTCAAGAAAGATGTGGAGAAATTGGAGAGGGTCCAGAGAAGAGCAACAAGAATGATTAAAGGTCTAGAGAACATGACCTATGAGGGAAGGCTGAAAGAATTGGGTTTGTTTAGTTTAGAAAAGAGAAGATTGAGGAGGGACATGATGCCGTTTTCAGGTATCTAAAGGGTGTCATAAGGAGGAGGGAGAAACTTGTTCATCTTGGCCTCTGAGGATAGAACAAGAAGCAGTGGGCCAAACTGCAGCAAGGAGGTTTAGGTTGGACATTAGGAAAAAGTTCCTAACAGTCAGGGTAGTCAAACACTGGAATAAATTGCCCAGGGAGGTTGTGGAATCCCCATCTCTGGAAATATTTAAGAGTAGGTTAGATAAATGTCTATCAGGGATGGTCTAGACAGTATTTGGTCCAGCCATGAGGGCAGGGGACTGGACTCGATGACCTCTCGAGGTCCCTTCCAGTCCTAGTATTCTATGATTCTATGAGGAAGGAACAGAAACCACAATGGGAAAATAACAGGTTAAAATATCTAAGTTAGATGTAATAAAGTCAGCAGGGCCTAATGAAACTCATCCTATTCATTCATACTCGAGGAATTAGCTGAAGCAATCTGGGAACAACGAACAATTAATCGTGACTGAGGTTCCCCCACGCGTTTGCACAAGAAAACTGAGGAAATGTAGTGTACGTGAAAGAAGTATAAATTGGATGCACAATTTCTTAAAAGAGGCTGAGGGAGTTGGGTCTATTTAGTCTGCAGAAGAGAAGAGTGAGGGGGGATTTGAGAGCAGCCTTCAACTTCCTGAAGGGAGGTTCCAAAGAGGCTGGAGAGAGGCTGTTCACAGTAGTGACAGATGGCAGAACAAGGAGCAATGGTCTCAAGTTGCGGTGGGAGAGGTCCAGGTTGGATATTACGAAAAACTATTTCACTAGGAGGGTGGTGAAGCACTGGGCTGGGTTCCCTAGGGAAGTAGTGGAGTCTCCATCCCTAGAGGCGTTTAAGTCTCGGCTTGACAAAGCCCTGGCTGGGTTGATTTCATTGGGATTGGTCCTGCCTTGGGCAGGGGGCTGGACTTGATGGCCTTCTAAGGTCTCTTCCAGCTCTATGGTTCTATGACTGTACTCAAAGAACAATTATTAATGGTTTGCTATAAAATTGGGAGACTATATCTAACAGGGTCCCTCAGGAGTTAGTCCCAAATCTAGTACGATTCAATAGTGTAATTAATGGATGTGAATAATGGAGTTGAGAGTATGCTTATAAAATTTGCAGATCTCAACAAGGTAGAAATGTTGTCCCTAGCCTGTGTTTCTCTGGAGGTGGGTGACAGGGGAGGGATCACGTGAGGATTACCTGTTGTGTTCCCTCCCTCTGAGGCATCTGGTATTGGCCGCTATCGGCAGACAGGATACAGGGCTGGATGGACCGCTGGTCTGACCCAGTATGGCCGTTCTTATGTTCTTTTAAATAGAATTAAAAATGAAAGTTATAAATTAGAGAATTGATATGAAAGAACATGAGGACACTCAATAGACAAGTGCAAATTACCACACACAGAGAAGGAAAAATCTAATACACAACTACAGAAGGGGGACTAACTGGCTAGAGGGGCAACATGACTCAAAGTGATCTGGGGGTCACAGTGTGAAATGGCATGCATGTCTCAGTTGTGAAAAGGGCTAGTAAGTATAGGTTATCAAGGGAGGAGCTGAGATCACCGTCATTGAACCTTGCAAGGGCAGGCTGGGCAAACCAGTGTGGTGGGGGCTGGACTAGATCTCTCAAGGTTCATTCCAGGCCCACATTTCTGGGGCTAGGCTCTAAGCAAATGTTTGGTCATTTTATTTCAGCCCTGGCCTAGCCCCTCCACCCCCAACACTCAACCACTGACCTATTTTGAAACCCTCCCAGTAGCACAGTCTGGGGATCCCAGACCCTCAGTGTCCCTGGCTACAGAGACAGGTCAGTTGAGCCCTTCCCCCCCCATTTCACACCGCCTGCCCCCAACCTTCTGACTGATTTTCAATGCCCCCCAAAGGGGAACCTCTGGCCCTCCCCACCCTGCCCCCCAGCGCTGCCCCGGCCCTCCCCACTCTGCCCCCAGCACTGCCCTTGGCCCTCCCCACTCTGCCCCCAGCGCTTCCTCTGCCCCTTCCCTCACTCTGCCCCCAGCGCTGCCCTTGGCCCTCCCCACTCTGCCCCAGCTTTCCCTCTGCCCCTTCCCTCACTCTGCCCCAGCGCTGCCCTTGGCCCTCCCCACTCTGCCCCCAGCTTTCCCTCTGCCCCTCCCTCACTCTGCCCCCAGTGCTGCCCCGGCCCTCCCCACCCTGCCCCCCAGCGCTGCCCCACTCTGCCCCCAGCTTTTCCTCTGCCCCCTCCCCACTCTGCCCCCAGCGCTGCCCCTTGACCCCTCCCCACTCTGCCCCAGCGCTGCCTTGGCCCTCCCACTCTGCCCCAGCGCTTCCTCTGCCCCCTCACTCTGCCCCCAGCGCTGCCCTTGGCCCTCCCCACTCTGCCCCAGCTTTCCCTCTGCCCCCTCCCTCACTCTGCCCCCAGCGCTGCCCCGGCCCCTCCCCACCCTGCCCCCAGCGCTGCCCCACTCTGCCCCAGCTTTTCCTCTGCCCCTCCCCACTCTGCCCCCAGCGCTGCCCCTTGACCCTCCCCACTCTGCCCCCAGCGCTGCCCTTGGCCCCTCCCCACTCTGTCCCTCCCTCCGCCGCGCGCCAGGCCCCTCTCAGCTGCACCTGGGGCCCGCGGCTCCCTCGGCCCCGCCCAAGGAAGCGCACGCGGCTGCCCCGCCCCCTTCTGACCCTGGCCGCCAATCAGGGAGCGGAGAGGGGCGGGGCGCGCTGACGCGCGCCCCGCTCCCTCCACCAATAGTAGGCCGCGCGGGGCGGGGAGGCGCGAGAACTACGCTTCCCAGCCTGCCTCGGGACGGGGTTGGGGGAAGGAGGCACGGGCTGATTGGCGACGGGCGCGCCGTCAGCATCACTTCCGCTACGGGGAGCGTCTGGAACTACGACTCCCAGCCTGCCCTGGGGCGCTTCCGTCCCCTCGGCCTCGCGGGTGGGGGGGAAGGGAAAACTCATCTCACGTCAGCCCGGTGGGTCCCTGCCTGGCCCTGCTGCTGGGTGGGGGCAGCGTCATTAGGAACGCCCCCCCCAGCCAGTGCCGGGGGGGGCTGCCCAAAGAGGGGGCAGATGTCCTGCAGGGGGCTGAGGTACAATCTCCTCCACCCAGGGCCAACCCTCCCCTACAGACACACCCTCCCCATCCTGTGGCGAGGAGTTCCACAGGTCGACGGGTGAGTTGGGTGAAGAAAAACTTCCTTTGGTTTGTTTTAAACCTGCTGCCTGTGACCCTTAGTGCTTGTGTTATGAGGAGGAGTAAATAGCACCTCCTTATCTATTTTCTCCACACCAGTCATTTTATAGACCACAGTCATAGACCCCTTAGTCATCTCTTTTCCAAGCTGAAAAGTCTCAGTCTTATTCATTTGTACAGTCCTAGGGCATGTCTCTCTGCTTGAATCATAGAATCATAGAATACTAGGACTGGAAGGGACCTCGAGAGGTCATCGAGTCCAGTCCCCTGCCCTCATGGCAGGACCAAATACTGTCTAGCCCATCCCTGATAGACATTTATCTAACCTACTCCTAAATATCTCCAGAGATGGAGATTCCACAACCTCCCTGGGCAATTTATTCCAGTGTCTGACTACCCTGACAGTTAGGAACTTTTTCCTAATGTCCAACCTAAACCTCCTTGCTGCAGTTTAAGCCCATTGCTTCTTGTTCTATCCTCAGAGGCCAAGATGAACAAGTTTTCTCCCTCCTTCTTATGACACCCTTTTAGATATCTAAAAACTGCTATGATGTCCCCCCTCAGTCTTCTCTTTTCTAAACTAAACAAACCCAGTTCCTTCAATCTTCCCTCATAGGTCATGTTTTCTAGACCTTTAATCATTCTCGTTGCTCTTCTCTGGACCCTCTCCAATTTCTCCACATCTTTCTTGAAATGCGGTGCCCAGAACTGGACACAATACTCCAACTGAGGCCTAACCAGCGCAGAGTAGAGCGGAAGAATGACTTCTCGTGTCTTGCTCACAACGCACCTATTAATGCGTTGTGGCAGGCTCGGTCCCAGCTGCGGCATAGCCTTCTGAGGCTCCTGCCCCATCCCCTGCCTGGCCAGTAGTAGTAACAGGTGTGTTGAAAATCCTTCTCCGATCCACAAGCTCGCAGTCGCCAGGGCACCAGAGTCTACGTCGTGTCAGGGTGTGCCGGGGCGCTGCAGGAGTCGTGTCTCAGGTGAGACGTCATGCAGAACGCATGGGCTTACCCCGTCACCAACAATCCCATCCGTTTTCCTGAGAGGAGCATTGCTTTCAGCCCCGGGCTGGGGAACTGCATTCTGCCCAATGAGTTACCCTTCACAGCCCTCCCAAGGAGCTGCTGGTAGATGATGCGAGTCCCACGGATTCGTGTTGGGTGGTTCTTGAGAAAGGAACAAGAGGCACGATAGGTTGAACCTCGATAGTCCTGAACTCTCTGGTCCGGCAATACCCATGGTCCGGCATGATTTTAGTTACCCGGTTGTCCACTTGTCATGGGTGTGGCCAAGTTTCCCACGGTCCCATAAAGTTTGTTTACAGCACCAGTCCTGGCTCTGTTTTGAACTGTTATTTAGGTCTAATTTATCCCTAAGGCTACGTCTACACTGCAGGCTTTTTGCGCAAGAACGACTGTTCTTGTGCAAAAACGTGCAGTGCGTCTACACTGCACACGCATTCTTGCGCAAGTAAATTTACAGTACAGCGTCGGAAAACAGGGCTTCTTCCAGAAGAGTTATTCCTCTCCCCACGAGGAGTAAACCCTCTTGCGCAAGAGTTCTTCCACACGAAGGCAGTGTAGACAGGCAGCAGGGGTTTCTTGCGCAAGAAAGCCCTATGGCTAAAATGGCCATCAGAGCTTTCTTGCGCAAGAAAGCATCCACACTGCCATGGACGCTCTTGCGCAAAAGCACATGGCTGTGTGGACGCGCTCTTGTGGAAGACCTTTTGCACAAGAACTCTTGTGCAAAACAGTTCTTGCACAAGAAGCCTACAGTATAGATGTAGCCTCAGTGTCTTCTAATACCCCAGTAAGCAGTGGAAGTGTTGGTAACGCTGCTAGAAAATGTTGACCTCCCGTGGTCCGGAAAATTCTCTGGTTTGAAACCGGTAGGTGCCCGACTAGAGAGGTTCAACTTTTATTTGTGTCTCCTCTAGTGCCAGAGATCAGTTGGGGGAGGCAGAACAATACAAACCGGACAGCAGAAAAACACGTGTTTATTTCTTGCAACATGAGACAGAACAAGCCACGGGGCCAGATCCTGCAGACCTCAAATGGACAATTTCTGCACTGAAGCCAGTTGGTTCTGGGCCAAAATAAGGGCTGTACGACCTGGCTGACATTTTAGACTTGTTCTGAACACCCTGCAGCCGCTCAGCTTCCTGCCCGCTTTCAAGTCATGCTTTAGATTGACAGATTTTAAGGCTAGAAGGGAACACTGATCGTGTGATCTGACCTCTGCCACCACCCAGGCCACAGAATTTCCCTCTTTTACCCATTCTTGAGCCTAATAACTTGTGTTTGGCAAAAGCAGCTCCCAGAAAAGCATCCAGCGAGGACTCCAACACTTCAAGAGATGGAGATTCCGCCTCTTCCCTGCGTGATTTCTTCCCATGGCTTGTCGCTGCGCCATTTTGGCCCGGGAGTCCTCGCCTACTCCTGTTTCAGGGAGGGCCTCTGGGACGCCAACTTCTGCCACATGGCCTGGGAGAGTTTTAGTCCCAGGGGGGAGAGACGAAGCCACTTGGGCAACAGCAGCGCACACATGAAGCTCTGAAATGAGCCAAGAAGGGACAAGTCACTCAAATGGTACCCACTGTGAAGAGACAGAGGGGAGTCTGAGGGCGAAACCCCACGCGTGGTTTCGGAACTCCCGCGCTTGGCCACGTTACAGGGCTCAGAGAGCTGGGACCAGGACCAGTTTCTGGAGGAAGGCGAATGGCATACTAGGGTGCATTAGGAGGAGCATTGCCAGCAGATCCAGAGAAGCGATTATTCCCCTTGATTCGGCTCTGGTGAGGCCACATCTGGAGTAGTGTGTCCAGTTCTGGGCCCCCCGCTATAGAAAGGATGTGGGCGCACTGGAGAGGGTCCAGCGGAGGGAGACCAAAATGATTCGGGGGCTGGAGTGCATGACCTATGAGGAGAGACTGAGGGATTTGGGTTTGTTCAGTCTGCAGAAGAGAAGAGTGAGGGGGGATTTGAGAGCAGCCTTCAACTTCCAGAAGGGAGGTTCCAAAGAGGAAGGAGAGAGGCTGTTCTCAGTGGTGACAGATGGCAGAACAAGGAGCAATGGGCTCAGGTTGCAGTGGGGGAGGTCTAGGTTGGCTATTAGGAAAAACTATTTCCCTAGGAGGGTGGTGAAGCACTGGGCTGGGTTCCCTAGGGAAGTAGTGGAGTCTCCATCCCTAGGGGTGTTTAAGTCTCGGCTTGACACAGCCCTGGCTGGGTTGAGTTGGGATCGGTCCTGCCTTGGGCAGGGGGCTGGACTTGATGACTCCTGAGGTCTTGTCCAGCTCTATGGTTCTATGAGGAAGGCAGGAAGGGGGATTACTCTGGACACCAGCTTCTGGATCACTGTGCCACTTGACTTCGTTTTTTTCTTTTCGCTCAGGAACGTATGAACCCATGTGCTCTGCCCTGGTTGGCAAAACGGCTTAGGCTGCACCTCCCCGGGGCTTCTCCACAGGGGTTCTGCGACCCGAGGGTCTCAGGGGACTTTTTCAGGGGCAAGGGGCTTGTTCCTGGGAGAGGTAGGTCTTATTCCTCAGCACCGCGCCTGGAAGCAAAATCCTCATTCTCACCGTTCCCTTTTTCAGCTGAGATTTATTTGGCTTATTCCTTCGTTGTGAACGTTTAGTGGCTGCTGACAGAGGTTTCTCTTCCTGAGCTGCCCCCAACCCCTCCATGCCCAGACCTGCTGATGGGGGTGGGGGAGGGCAGGACAAAGGGGGCAATTGCCCCAGGACCTGGCTGCTGCCCTGGGCCCTTTAAATCGCCGCCGGAGCACCATGCAGAGTGCTCCGGGCAGCTCTCAGGGCTGGGAGTGGAGAGATGCCCGGTCGCCTGGGCATTGCTGAGGGCTGTCAGCTCTTGCTCCACCCCTTCTGCCTGAGGTCCCGCCCCTTGCCCGGGGCGGGGGGCATGCCCTACCTGCTAATCTGGCCCGTGCAGAATGGGACAGGCGGGCAGGCCAAACGGGCACCCCTGTCTGCCACACTGACCTGCAAGCAGTGGGAAAGGCAGCCAGAGGTCTGGTTGCTGATGCCCACGGTGTTCAAAGCCTCGCGAGCAAAGTCGTCTGCTGTCTTCACGTAGCGGCTGGGGCAGATGTTGTGGGTCATGTTTGTGGACACGAGGAGCGGCAGGACACTCTGGTGGGGGCAGAAGGGAGGGAGTTATGGCAGGGACCATGCTAGCCCCAGCCCATCTTGGTCATTCCTGGTCGGAGGGGCTGCTCTAAAGCCATGGCGTTCTCCCCCCCCGCAGGGTGGAGGGCAGCAAAGTGGGGATTTTAGTCACCTTGTCATGTCGCATACGAGTTCTGCTGCCTTGTAGGAACCCCGTGTGCGTGCCTCGGTTTCCCTGGGCACTACACTAATTCCTAGAGGGTGATGGGAATTTCGGTGGGACAGCCTCCCCCAGGTCCACGGCAGCTGATGCCTTCATAACCTGAGCAGCGAAGGGGTGTGGCCAGGTGACACTTTTTGCCGGGAAGTAAGATAAAGGCTGGAAGAGGAGTCTTGCTAAGGGGGCTGAGACAAGCAGCTGGACGTGGGTCAGCCTGGGCTGGCTGGCGAGGCAGGGGGAGGACCAGGACCGTGGTGCCGGGCTCCCCTTCTCTCCCCAACATGGGGTGTCCTGGCTGCTGCCGGTCTCTGGGCTGACGAGTCTGTTCTATGCTGTGTCCCTGTGGCCTGATAAACCTTCGCCCTGCCGGCCGGGAGTCACATCCGGCTGCGGATGGGGGTGCAGGGCCCGGCGACTCCCCCACCCCTCAGTGACACAGAGCACTAATGGCCAGATTTTCAGAACTGCCCCACACCCTGCAAGCCCCATAACCCTCCCTGCCCAGGGAGCGCAGAGTGCGGCCTGCAGGGGGCGCAGTAGACCGCCGAAAGCACAGCGCATGCTGCACCCGCACTCCCGCCTGCTGGAGGGGGAAGGTCTCTTGGCCCTGTACCTGCACGAGGATGCCCTGGGTGCGGTACTCGGCCTCCAGGCCTCTCGAGAAGAAATCGACAAACACCTGCCACGGAGAGGGAAGGGAAATGAAGCCACAGGACCGCAACGGAGCAGGAGAGGGGCACAGGGCCACTTGCAGGGGAGCGGACGGGGACAAGTCCCAATGAACGCCGGCCAACAAGGGAGCGAAGAGGGGCAGATCCTGGAAGGACAGGTGGCCGTTGCTCTGGCTGTCCTGGGGAGCTGGTAGGGGGCAGGCAGGGGAGCCGAGCTTCCCTGGATCCCTGGGCAAAGTGGGAGGGGCCGGCGCCACACTCCTGGAACGGGTGGGGCAGGTCCCCCCGCTGTTGGGACTGAAAGCCTTGACTTTTTATATTTGTATTTTAGGTTTGGTGATATAGTAATGTAATTTAATGATGTGGCAATAATGTAGTAATTATATTTAATATTGTAGTAAGTCAAATCCTTTAGTTAAGTATATATCTCCTATATTTCCTTGTTCTAAAGTTTAGTAAGTAAAGAGACAGGATCTCATATTGTGTCTATGTTAATGAGATTAGAAATATTGAAGGCCCGGGCCTTTGATGTGAATTGTTTTTATTTTGCTTTTGCTTGATATAAAACAGTACTGTTTACTTTTGAAGGATTTTGTGAAAGACTGTTTGCAAGAGATACGGTGTGAAGGTCATCGTTAGAGCCAGGTGGTCAAGAGAGAAGGGGGAGAATGTGGGGTGAAGACAAACTGTAAAAGACAGACTGTGAAGAAACATATCGGTGTCAGAAAAACCATCAGTGTGTACCTAGGGTTACCGAGTAGACCCCGCCAAAAAACCGGACACACTTGATCATGGGCGGGGAAGGGGGAGAGGGACCAGACGGGAGAGGGGCGGGGCTGGCCAGGAGGGGGCAGGCAGGAAGCAGAGCTGGCTGGGGTGGAATCCGGGGACCGTGGGGCTAGCCGGGAGGAAGAGGGGGACGGGAAGCAGAGCTGGAGGGGTCGCGGGGCTGGCTGGGAGGAACGGGGCTGGGAGAAGGGGGCCGGGAAGCAGAGCTGGGGAGGGTCGGGGGCCACGGGGCTGGACGGGAGGAGGGGGCCCGGAGGAAGGGGGGCGGGAAGCGAAGCTGGCGGTGGGGGGGTGCAGCCACTGGCTGCAGCCAGAGTCCAAGGGACCGTGCCCCCGGCAGGCACTACCTCGAGTTGCTCGTAGAAGCCGGGCGGGAGGAGTGGCTGGGAGTCCCAGCCCCTGCCCCAACTTTTGCACATGACTAGAGGCTCCTAGCGCCAATCGTAGCCCTGCCTCCCAGTTGCTCCCCGGCCCCCGCCAGGGTTCAGTCCGGTGCCCAGCCGGGAATTCAGAAAATACTGGATATTGCACATTGCACATGTCCAGTATTTTCTGAATTTTTCTACCAGACAGACGGTGCAAATACCGGACTGTCTGGTAGAAAACCAGACACCTGGCAACCCTATGTGTATCCACGGTCAAGAATTGATCAGATTGGCAGCATTGACGGCTCTAAAGGTGAAAGGCAGGCGCCCTGAAAACAACTGATTAAATCCAGGATAGGGTGAGCCTCTTGGAGATGTTTTGGGAATGATTAACATCAACAAGATAACAGTAACTGGTCACAGACTGACACAGCAAAATCCACAGACTTCAACAGAGAAAAGGATTATAAAAGCAGGGTGCTTTGCTATGGAACTTTGGGTTCGTCTTGCCACGAACTCCAGGAGCATCGGATCGATCGACCGACAAAGGCCCTGCTCCCCTCTGTGTTCAATCTAGCTGGCCACTAGATGGATACAGACTCTGGACTGGTAACTATGACATCGTCTGGCGGGACTGTGCATGCGTGACGTTTGCGTGTGTGAGTGATTGAAAAGCATGTGCAACTGTTGTATTCTCAATAAACGCGGCGTACTGCCTTTTCCCCTATAAAAGATCTCGTGTGCTTCGTTTAAGCAGATGACACCGCCCCCAAGCCAGTGATGGGAGAAGCAATTCCCCACTGAGAGCTCGCTGCGACTCTTGGGATCTTGCGGCATGGCGGGATGGAGGGGAAAGCGTAGCCAAGAAGGCTCACGGCATATTGGGCTGCATTAGGGGACGCGTTGCCAGCAGATCGAGGGGAGCGATTGTTCCCCTTTATTCGGCCAGAGCGGGGCCATATCCAGACGGCGGCGCTATTTCGGGATATTGGCGGTAACCCGAGATAGCTAGTCCGCGTCTTTTAAACCAGCCCATTATTTTGAAATGGATTAAAATCACAGGCGCGCTATTCCGACGTCCCCGTAACCCTCGTTCGACGAGGGTGAAGGGTCATTCCGGAATAGCGCTTTATTTCAAAACGAGATTGAAATAAGAGACGCAATTTGCGTAGCTCAGACTGCGTCTCTTATTTCGGCCCACGGGTGAAGAGTAGGGGCATCCCGGGCGGGTTTGGGGCTTTTCACTACGGAGAAACTGGAGAGGGTCCAGGGACCCTGCTTTGGGCAGGGGGCTGGACTCGGTGACTCGAGGACTCTGCCTGCCCTAGGCATCTAGGGAAGGGTGCTAGGGACAGAGGGCGCAGGGTGGAACCGTCCTGACCTTGGTAGCACTGTACATGGTGGCCAGTGGCACGGGGTGACGGGCCACCTCGGAAGACATGTTAATGACGACCCCCTTCCTCCTGCCATGAACAGAGAGAAGTCCGTGTGAGGGTGGCCCCAGGGAAAAGGAGAGAGGCGTGTTCACTGCCTGGTCCCTGCCCACCACCCAGGCTGCGGGGGGAGGAGGGGAGAACCCATCCCCTGAGCCGGGGGGGTGGGGAGTTTGCTGCCCAGTCCCTGCCCACCACCCAGGCTGCAGGGGGAGGAGGGGAGAACCCATCCCTGAGCCAGGGGGGTGGGGAGTTTGTTGCCCAGTCCCTACCCCACCACCCAGGCTGCAGGGGGAGGAGGGGAGAACCCATCCCCTGAGCCGGGAGGGTGGGGAGTTTGCTGCCTGGTCCCTACCCACCACCCAGGCTGCGGGGGGAGGAAGGGAGACCCATCCCCTGAGCCAGGGGGGTGGGGAGTTTGCTGCCCAGTCCCTACCCACCACCCAGGCTGCAGGGGGAGGAGGGGAGAACCCATCCCCTGGGCCGGGGAGAGGGGAGTTTGCTGCCTGGTCCCTGCCCACCACCCAGGCTGCAGGGGGAGGAGGGGAGAACCCATCCCCTGGGGCGGGGAGGGGAGAGGGGGGAGGGAGAGCTGATTGCCCAGGAAGGCTCCTGATCAGGGAGTGGGCAGCCAAAGGGGGACACCACCCAGAGTCCTGCAGCACGTACCTGGCGAGCATCTGGGGCAGGACGATCCTGGTCATCTGTCATGAGAGGGGTGGGTGAGACAGGCCCTGCCCTGGCCTCCTCCCCTAGCAGCCATTCCCCCCCCCCATGGCAGAGTCGCCCTGCCCTGGCCTCCTCCCCTAGCAGCCAGTCGTGTCCCCCCCCCATGGCAGAGTCTGGCTCCCCTACCCCACCATCCCCTCCAGCCACACCCGACAACCCTCATCCTGTTGCCCTGCCCCCACCAGATTCCCTCCCCCAGCAGCAGGGTCTGTCCTCCCCCACTCAGCCAGAGACAGCCCTTCCCCGCCCTCCCTTCCCCGCCAGCCACACAGCCCCATCCTCCCAAGTCAACCCCCCTCCCCAGCACCCACTGTCCCCGTCCCGCTCCCGTTAGCGCCCAGGCTGTCCATAGAACCCTAGAACTGGCAGGGACCTCGCGAGGCATCCAGTCCAGTCCCCTGCCCTCGTGGCAGGACCAGCCACCGTCTAGACCATCCCTGACAGGCGTCTGTCCAACCTGCTCTGAAATATCTCCAGGGATGGAGATTCCACAACCTCCCCAGGCAATTTATCCCAGTGGTTCACCACCCGGACAGGCAGGAAGTTTTTCCTCACGTCCAACCTAAACCTCCCTGGCTGCAACTTCAGCCCGTTGCTTCTTGTCCTAACATAACAGGTGCCCCCCCTCACTCCTCTTCCCTTTCACCCACCAGCCCTTCTGTACCCGACACGGGAACCGCACACCCCCCCCGCACCCCGGTTTCCCGGGCGTTTCTCGGCTCCTCGCGCCAGGCCCCGCAGAGAAGAAGCAGGAGAAAGCCGCCGAAGCAGGCGAGGGCCGCCGGCTCCCGTTCGCTCACCTGGGCCACAGAGAGCATGTTGCAGTTCACGATGTCCGACACCGTCTGAAGGGAGAGGGGGTGAGAGCAAGACACACGGTGACGTCGCCGGCCCCATCGTCACGGGCGGCCCCGAGACTGCCACCCCTCGGGGCAGGTCAGCCCCCTCCTCGCGGTCACCGGACATACTTGTGGGGACTGGGGGGGGCCGCACGCAGAGCCCAAGCAGCTGCACTGATGCATCGAGAGAGCCCTTCCCACAGAGCCTACATCCGGGGAGGGGGCAAACTTTCTGGCCTGTGGGCTGCATGAGGTGTGGAAATGGTGTGGAGAGCCAGGGAGGAAAAGCCAGGGTCTGAGGTGAGAAAGAAGGCCCCACTGGCCAGGGACCTGGGGTGAGGAAGCCCCAATAGATGGGGCCCCTCTTCACCCCCCAAACATCACTCTCATCCCCCAGCCTCCTTCCCTAAGCTTCTCCTCAAACTCCCCCATCCTGGCTCTTGCACCACCCACACCGCCAGCCCCGTGCCCCGAAGGACCCAGGCAATGCCGAGAAAGTTCTTCCTGTAGGGAAAGACTCGTCATGATAACTCTGCCCGTTCCCTGAGCTCTCTGCTGCGCGGGGACCCACCCGGGCCTGGCAAGGGGAAGCTGGAGGTGTCAGGAGGTGGGTTACAGCTGCCCAAGTGCATGGGCTGGTCTTTCAACTCAACTCGCTTCCCACGTCTCAAGTGGACGCTTGGCTGTCCTAGATGCCTCGCATGCTTGCAAACCACCCACTTCTACATCCTCGCTCCAAGGGCACTAAAAACCCATCGGCCCCACTCCGCCAAGACCCAGCCTGGGTTCCCAGGGAGCCTAGCGCATCAGCAGCTTGTGAACCAGACAAACCTTTTCAGGGTCGGGGACATCCAGGAAATTCACCGGCCCTGGCGCATAGGTCATGCCAACGTTGTTCACTGTGGACAGAACCGTGTGATCAGCCCCAGTGGCTCGGACGCAGGAGCGCCGGGGGTAGAAACACAGGGCGCTTTAGAAACAAGATGAGTCGGCCCCCGGGACCCAAAGAACCAGGCTCAGCCAGGCCCAAGCTTGGAGGTTCGGGTCTGGATCCAGCTACTCCCCAAAATGGGAAGGGGCTGATGGCTTCCCATGGCTTCAATAGAGTCTCCTACGAGGTGGGAATCTTTTCTTTAGCATCCCCCTTCCCATGGAAAAACAAACAGTGCCAGGTGGCAGGGGCACGTGTCTTCCCAGGCCAACCACCGTCTGGATGTACAGGACACACAAGGCTGTTTGCAAGTCGCTGAGTTGCTCACGGAGCACCAGTCATAGGATCGTAGAACCCTAGAGCTGGAAGTGACCTCGAGAGGCATCAAGTCCGGTCCCCTGCCCTCCTGGCAGGACCCAACAACATCTAGACCAGCCCTGATCGATGTCCATCTAACCTGCTCTGAAATCTCTCCAGGGATGGAGATTCCACAACCCCCCTAGGCAATTTATTCCAGTGTTTCACCACCCTGACAGGCAGGAAGTTTTTCCTAATGTCCAACCTAAACCTCCCTCGCTGCAGTTTAAGCCCATTGCTCTTGTCCTGTCCTCGAAGGCCAAAGAGAACACTCTCTCCCCCCTCCTTCCTGTGGCACCCTTTTAGATACCTGAAAACAACTAGCATGCCCCCTCTGAGTCTTTTCTTTTCCGAACTAAACAAGCCCAGTTCCTTCCGCCTTCCCTCATAGCTCCTGTTGTCATCATTTCTGTTGCTCTTCTCTGGACCTTCTCCAATTTCTCCACATCTTTCTTGAAGTGTGGTGCCCAGAACTGGACACAATCCACTGGGCCTAATCAGTGCAGAGTAGAGCAGAATAATGACTTCTCGTGCCTTGCTCACCACACTCCTCTGAATGCAGCCCAGAATTGTGTTGGCTTTTTTTGGAACAGCATCACACTGTTGACTCCTATAGCTTGTGGTCCACTCTGACCCCTAGATCCCTTTCTGCCAGGCTCCTTCCTAGACAGTCGCTTCCCATTCTGTGTGTGTGAAATGGATTGTTCCTTCCTAAGTGGAACATTCTGCATTTGTCCTTATTCAGCTTCATCCTGTTTACCTCAGACCATTTCTCTAGTTTGTCCAGATCAATTTGAATAATGGCCCGATCCTCCAAAGCACTCGCAAGCCCTGTCACGACCTTCATTAGCACATTTAAAACTGCACAGAGTCACACTTTATATTTCTATCCTCACGTACATGGTGCGTGCCCCAAAACAGGCTCTCCAGATCCTGCAGATAGTCACATGAACTCTGATGGGCTACATGAGGTAGCTTGTTTAAAGCATCACCATGTTATGCACACTCAGGTATACAAGCCACGTTTTATAAAACGTGGCGGGGGGGAGGTGTCCCAGGAGGGATGTCTCAGACCTTGGCTACTCAGCGTACCTCCGCACTGCAAGCTGGGGGATAGAACTCCCAACTCAGGGAGACAATAAAAAAATAGGGGGCAGCCACGGTGGGAAAAGCCACTAAGTATCCATACGAAACCACAGGTGGTGGGCTGGCTTTTTTTCCCCCCACCGCTGCCACCACCACCGCTACGCACTGTGTGCCCTTGCTCAGAGCCAGCAGGAATAGAGCTCCCCGAGCTGAGAATTCAGAGTGAAGGCCCCGATGAGAGGCAGCCCCCTGGAGCAAGCACTTTAGACTGGTGAGGGCTGCCCGCCTGGCATGGGGACGGACGACACTGTTAAGAGCACATGTGGCCGGAGCCGTCCCGGCATGTCCCCGACCAGGCCAGCTGCACAGCCCCAGAGAACAAACCCCAAGAGCCAGTTTACCCAGAATGCCAATCTCCAGGCCCTGCAGGGCGGCGTCGATGGAGGCGTAGATCTCTGAGCCCCGGGTGAAATCCGCCTCCACAACCCGGGTGCTTCGGCCATGCTGCTCTTCTGAAAGGCAAAGGCAGAGCAAGGCTAGACCACTGGGCAGGGGCAGGCTCTGAGCTCCAGGTGACAGAGTCCTGGGGCAGAGGAAAGGGGGCAGTGGATCCCTGGGAGAGGGAAAGGCAGGGAGGCTGGGGCAGGGGGGTAAGTCCCGAGTTAGTGGTGACAGAAGTCGTGGGGCGGCAGCTGGCAGGAGGTGGGTTCCCGGCACAAGCCAGACTCCATCTCCGTAGTCTTTCACTCACCCCAAGCTCTACCACCATGGGCAGTGGGTGAAGCTGCTCAGGCCCGGCCCCCTGCCAAGGCCCTGCCCCCTGCCAAGGCCCCGCCCACTGTCTCCCTCCTCTCTTCCCTCCCCTTCCCTGCACATCCCCTGTGCCTGCTCACTGCCTGCTTGTCCCCTTCAGCCAAATCCCTGAACCCAAGCAAATTATATTTGAAAAAAGCCCTCCATTTTCCTGCAGCTTCTCTCTCAACATAATGGAGCAGGTTTTGGACCATGTGCCAGACATGCAGAAGGTTCCTAATTAAACGCACTAAGCTTGGGAAGAAGAAATGTCAGTCGCAGGTTTATTAGATACCCTGATCGCTGACATGCAGGCAGCTTGCAAACGCCCCCAACCCCTCTCATTGATCCTGGGGAACGCAGAATGGCTAGCACCAGTGAAAGCAAATTGAGAAATCTCTGTCCTTTCTTCCCACAATCACACCAGGTGTCAGGCCTCCCCCTCAGCTGGCATTTGCTCCAAGGAAATAACTGGAATCAGGCTGCAAAAGCTGCCACCTCCTTTTCACTTCTTCACACAAACAAGCTGAGGGCTTCCTATGTTGATTGTTTCTTATCCCTCAGAGAAGGGATAAGAATTGCCAAGACACCTGGATCCTGTCAGTCCAATACAGGCTGGCTGCTGGGAGTGATTCCAATGCTGATGAGCAGAGCGCCCACAGCTCGGCTGGTGTTTCTCCTGGTGGTGCACAGTCGCACATGCTGCAGTGCACATACATTTATTCCGCAGCCCGTCTTACTCACCAATCTCGGCGGCCACTTGCTTCAGTTTTGGCATGGAACGGCTGATCAACACCACGTTGAGGCCTCTCTTGGCGAGCTGGAAAACAGTTAAGGTAGGAACTCAGAGCAGGAGAATCTGGAGAGCCCCACATCCGCTCCGTGTGCCCCACAGCGGATCCGAGGCAACGCTGATTATTACCTCATGGGCATAGGCTTTCCCAATCCCTGATGTCGCTCCGGTCACCACTGAAAGAGGAGAAAGACACAGGGGGTAAATGCTTCCATAGGCCAAAGTCGCTGGGAACGGCTCCCCTGGGGAATTTGAATGCCTTGCACACCCTCCCCCGCCTTGCACACACACCCCTCCATGCAGCACGGAAGAAGACACCGTATACAGCAGGCATGTCAAACTTGAAGCCTACTGAGGGCCACACAAACGAAAACTGATCGCTTTCAGGGCCACCAATGTACTTCTATCGGAAAGTCGTAATTATTTATTATTATAGATTATGTTTTAGGTACATAAGAACATAAGAACATAAGAATGGCCATACTGGGTCAGACCAAAGGTCTATCTAGCCCAGTATCCTGTCTGCCAACAGTGGCCAGCGCCAGGTGCCCTGGAGGGCGTGGACCGAAGACAATGATCAAGCGATTTGTCTCATGCCATCCTTCTCCAGCCTCTGACAAACAGAGGCCAGGGACACCATTCCTACCCCCTGGCTAATAGCCTTTTATGGACCTAACCTCCATTAAATTATCTAGCTTCTCTTTAAACTCTGCTATAGTCCTAGCCTTCACAGCCTCCTCTGGCAAGGAGTTCCACAGGTTGACTACACGCTGTGTGAAGAAGAACTTTTGCTTATTAGTTTTATTGTATAATATTTTTTCAGGTCTTGTTTGAATATAATACAATAATTTGATGTGTAAAATTATTTGCTGATATATACTTTTTAAAATAATTTTTAAATATACATTTAAGGTACTTTTTAATTATTTTGTATATGATACATATCTTGTTTTGTTGAAATAAAAACAAGTATAGACCAAAACAATAAGGGAGAGACTCATATTTCAGAATAATTGCTTCAGCCTGGCAAATACCAGCCTTTGAATTTTCTTTAAAGAAACACAGTGTAAACCAGGTACATGCTGTTTGTTTTTTTGCCCTGGAATTTAAATATGATATCTGTTTGTTGCCTTATTCTGCATCTACACTCCCTCCCTCGCTTGCTCTAAGTGTCTATTTGTCCCCAGAAGGATTATCAAAACGAATGGAGTGGCTTGCAAAGCTGGCCTTTCTACTATCCCTAGGATTTCTTAAACTTTGCACTGTCAAAGGTACATGTACTATTCTTACACCGATAATCCATGCAAGACTAACACATTAATTTCCCTTTGGCTGACTGATGTACAAGTGCATATTTATTAGCAATATTGGTATGCCCCGGTTACCCTTGACTGGCTGATATTTCTTAGATCTAAAACTAGATAATTTCCTTTTCCTTCTTTATTTTTAAAGCAGATGTTATTTGAGCCAAATGGGTATCCTTCAGAAATTGGAAACCCATCCCAAGTCTATAGAGCAGAAACTGAAATAAGGATAGGTAAAATGTAAGATAGATATCAGGTGTGCCAAGTGGGAATTGATGAGCCAACAGCCAAAACATGACAACAAAAACTCATAAAAGGCAACTTTTTTTACTCAATTCATCTGTGGAACTCACTGCCATTAAACAGCAGTGAGGTCAAAAGTTTGTAAGATTTTTAAAAGGATGACGGCTTATTGATAATGAAAACATCTAAAATAACCATAGGTAGGATGAAAACCAGATTAAAACCCACTCATGTTTCAGGTCATAAGCCAGCCACAAACTGTTGGGAGTGAAGAAGAAACATTCCCTGTCCAGGGATAACTGTCCACTGTCGTTTCTTGTGGGAGCACACTCACACCCATCCTATGACACATCTTGTATTGGCCACTTTTGTAGCTACAATACTGGACTAGACTAGAGAGTCCCATTGGCGGATCTGGCAATGCCTACATTCCAAGGAAACCCTATGACAAATATTAACACCGCACAGTTAGGTATTTAAAACTCAGGACATATGAAAATTAAACTGGGAACCACAAATCAGCCTCTTGTGTGTGTGTATATATTACAGTAGTCTTGATTCCATTCCATTCCAGTCGGTGGAAAAAACCTGTATGCCATCATATTATTTGAGAAACAGTATGTGACACCATGCAATTAACACTGAATTGTATGCTTGTACAAGGGGAAGAGCTTAAAGGGCTGTGGTCCAATGCCTCCTCCTTCCCCCAGAGCCAGGCACTCCCAGCCCCCCCCAACCTAATGCCTCCCCCTTCCCCCAGAGCCAGGCACTCCCAGCCCCCCCCCTCAACCTAATGCCTGGGTCCCAGAGCCGCCATCGTCATGGCACTTCCTCAGGGGCTGGGGTGGCATGAGTACAGCGGCAGCTGTGAGCAGGCGCTTGATGCCTGTGCTAAGAATGGAAGGGAGGTCTATTCAGGCTGCTTACACTGTTGCATTTCCTGTTTCAGCTCATGTAACTCCAATGCCTAAGAAACACTTGGGAGAAAAATTCTTTTTGGTAAAAACCCAAGGAACGGGTTCCCTTCCGAAGAGGTGGGAGAAGTAGCCCTGCACTGGGACTCCAGGCAGAAAGGAGATTGTGTGGGTGGAGTAGGCAGGGGCAGGAACACAAGGTAACACAAGCCTCCTGGAGAAGGGATACCTGTGTGATGCTTATAAGAAGCACACAGGAGTTTTATGGTGAGGGGGAAGCAATACGCTGTATTTACTGAGAATACAATGGCAAAGCAATTAGCATATGCTTACCTAGACACACACACACACACACACACAGTCCCACCAGTTCATATTATATTTATGTTTATGGTTTGCGGCCAACCAGATTGATTACAGGTGGAGGAATGGGGGTTTGTTGGTTTGGACCGATGCTTTAGTGATGGCAGGACGTTTTTGCTTTTAGGGCAAAATGGGTTTTTATAATAGTTTTTTTTATTAGGATTAGTGAGTTTTGCATTGTTATGCTGGTTTTTTTGGATGGATGTTTGTTATTTGTAGATTTTTGTTTTTGTTTTGTTAAGCTGGTTTTGATTATGAATACTTTGTTTTAGCTAATAGGTACTTTTTTTTAAAGCTGTTATTGTGCTTACTGCTTATGTTTTGATGGGGCTATATACCAATTTTTGGGGGCACTTTTATGTTTGTTTTGGGCTTTTTTTTTTAAAGAACATTCGACCTGGATTATTTATTATTTAATGTATATATTTTTTATTTATCTAAAACCAGATTGATTTTTGTTGCAGAGACGCAACCTTTGTTACAGAGAAGCAATATGCACATTTAAACAAGGGCGTTACATCACAATTTGAAGAGGGATGTTTATTGTAAGGGCAAGGGAAAGGTGTTTTTTGCATTTTAGTTACCTCGCTACACCTAATAAGAACATAAGAATGGCTGTACTGAGTGAGACCAAAGGTCCATCTAGCCCAGTAGCCTGTCTGCCGACAGTGGCCAGTGCCAGGTGCCCCAGAGGGGGTGGACCAAAGACAATGATCAAGCGATTTGTCTCCTGCCATCCATCTCCAGCCTCTGGCAAACAGAGGCCAGGGACACCATTCCTACCCCTTGGCTAATAGCCTTTTATGGACCTAACCTCCATGAATTTATCTAGCTTCTCTTTAAACTCTGTTATAGTTCTAGCCTTCACAGCCTCCTCTGGCAAGGAGTTCCACAGGTTTTTGGGGCACATTTATGTTTGTTTTTGGCTTTTTTTAAGAACATTTGACCTGGATATTTATTATTTAATGTATATATTTTTAATTTATCTAAAACCGGATTGATTTTTGTTGCAGAGACGCAACCTTTGTTACAGAGAAGCAATATGCACATTTATACAATATGCACCTGATTGTGGAGTCCAAGGCAGGGCCAAGTTCTACAACAAGTCTGTAGTGTCACCAGCATGAAACTTTCAAAAATCAGGAGTAAGTCCTCCCCCCCGCCCCCAAAAAAATCACAATTTTTTTATGCTTGTGATTTGTCAGCCGCAATGACTTTAAAGGGTCCCTCTCACTTTGACTTCTGGTTTGTGAGCGTTAGACCGTTTTTCCTTTCTCTGTAACTGTAAGGGCTAGAAACCTGCGTTGTCATTTGAGGAGTGGGGACAGTTTCCAGTGCTCCCAGGATTCCAGGAGCAGGGACTTCGAGGAAAAATAAAAACAGCCCATGTGACGAGCTTTGGCAGCGCTAGAAAATTTTGCTGGCGAAGAAACGTTGGCTCAGGGTGGGAATTTAAAGCAACCCCAGCAAATGCCTCAGGTGCAGCTGCTGTTACACCAGCCTCCATGCGTTTTCCTGCGACAGCTTATTTTGCCAAAGAAGCACATTGTTGGCTTTTGTTATCTGCTGAATCTGCAGCAGGAAGGTTTGCCAAGATAGCTGGCGGGAAAACCTGCTGCCCTTTGCTCCCAGGCTGGTACCGTGGTAAAGGTCCTGGGAGTAATTTGATAGCCCCCGGAAGGAGAAAGTGCTGCCTGAACAGGAAACTCTAGGAGGCTAGCTGCTGATCTCAGCAAGATAGAGAACGTCACCTAGGGTATGTCTACACTACAGCGTTATTTCGAAATATCTTATTTCGAAATAACGCATCGAGACTCAAAATGCATTTTGAAATAGCTTTTTGCTATTTCAAAATAGCGCGTCCACACTTATTGGACGCCGAATCGCATTTAAGGCCAGCCGGAACTGCTTCCGGCAGGGCATCAGGTCAGAAATTACCTTGTGGTCAGGGCGGCCAGCAGGGCACCCTGGGAAGGGCTGGAGGCCCCCTATTTCGAAATACGTGTCTACACAGCGCTTATTTTGAAATAGCAATTTCGAAATTGGTGCTATTCCTCGTGGAATGAGGTTTACCAATTTCGAAATAAGCCCTCTGCTATTTCGATTTAATTTCAAAATAGCAGTTGGCTTGTGTAGATGCTAGGAAAGTTATTTCGACATAACGGCTGCTATTTTGAAATAACTTTGCTGTGTAGACATACTCCTAGGGATTTTCAACCCCAGGCCCCGGACACTGTCCTCTCCCCAGGCCCAGCGTGGCTCTTTGGCCTTCTCAATTCCCAGCCCCCCCGGGGACCCTTCCAGCTGCAAGGGCGGGGGTCCAGTGGTCTCGGCCGTCTCTTCGTCCTGCTCGGATTCCAGTTGTTCGACGTGCCTGTGGGCAGCAGAGCCGGCATCCATCTTGGAGGTCAAGAGGAGCTGATGGGACACAGGTCAGCAGGGATGAAAGCAGACAACAGAACTTAAAAAGGGGGGGCGGAGCTAGGCCCCTGAAAGGGGCGGGGCCCCAGGCGGATGAGGCGGGGTTTGGGTGAACCGCTAGCCAGGCCTTCGCGGCCAACAGCCGGGAGCCCTAGGGTTCTGGTGGTGCCATGGCAATCTGGAGACCTGAGCCCTTTTAACGACCAGGCCTCAGGGCAGCTGCTCCTTCTGCCCCCACCCTGTCAGCAGCCCTGGCGGGGGCAAAAGGGGCTGCCGACGGGGGGACGAAGAAGCCGGCCACGTGTGGGCCGGGCCGGCAGCTGGTTCTTGCTGGCACGCCGCACCGTCCGACACCCGCTCATTTTCACCTCTGCCAGGAGCCTGTCTCTGCGCCTGGGCCTGGCGGGCTGCCAGCCAGCAGCATCTCCTCCTGCCCCACAGAGGGAAACTCAGGGCGACCCACAAAACTGCTGCTCTCCCCTCGCCCTTAAGAACGGCCAGACTGGGTCAGAGCAAAGCCCCACCCAGCCCCGTGTCCTGTCTGCCCACAGTGGCCAATGCCAGGGGCTCTAGAGGGAGGGAACAGAACAGGGAATCATCCAGTGATCCCTTCCCCGTCACCCGTTCGAAGCCTTGGACTAACAGAGGCCAGGGACACCCTCCCTGCTCAGCCCGGTTAACAGCACTGATGGATCAATCCTCCATGAATGTATCTAGCTCTTTTTTGAACTCTGTTAGAGTCCTGGTCTTCACAACCTCCTGTGGCAAGGAGTTCCACAGGTTGGCTGTGCGCTTTTGGGGGAGGGAGTGTTAAATCTGCAACTTATTCATTCCATCCAGTGACCCCTAACACTGGTGTTACGGGAACAAGGAGAGACAACAGTTTTGTGGTGGCAAGTGGCCAGGGTAAACAGCACATGTCCGTTCACAGGCTGAACCCTGCTTGTGGGGGGGGGGGGAGAGGATAGTTTGTCTACGCAGACAAGCAGCGTTCCCCCTGCCAGACTTGTCGCCGTACAGAAGCTGTGTGGAACATACAGACCCTTCTTCACACCCCACAGCTAATCACACCCCTCGTCTTTGCCTGGAGAGCAAGGCTAGTGTGTCCAGGCCCTCGGCCACACACCTGCCCTAGGCGGCCTTGGGCCATCAGGATCACCCAGCACAGCCTCACTCCCGGGGGGGGGCGGGAGAGAGGTTCAGCACCCCCAGCAGCCTCCCTCCCTCCCTCCAGCCTGTTGGGGGGGTGCAGCACAGTCCACCCCCCAGGCAGCCTCCTTCCCCCTAACCCAGGGCAACAGCACTCTCCAACCCCCTTCCTTTCCCCTACCCCGACAGAGGGGGCTCAGCGACACCCCCCCGTAGCCTCCCTCCCTCCAGCCCATTGGGGGGCTCAGCACAATCCAGCGGGGGGGGGAGAGAGGCATCAGCACCCCCCTCCGCCAGGCAGCCTCCTTCCCTCCAACCCAGGGCATCAGCACCCCAACCTACCTCCCTTCCCCTAGCCTGGTGCGGGGGGGGGTACTTAGCACCGCGTGGGGGAGGTTCAGCACCCCCAGCCTCCCTCCTGCCAGCCCAGGGCATCAGGACACCCCAACCCACCTCCCTCCCGCCAGCCTGATGGGGAGAGGGGTTCAGCACCTTCCCCTACCCCAATGGAGGGGGGTTCAACCCGCCCCCTCCGGTAGCCTCCCTCCCGGTGGGGGGCTCAGCCCCGCCCAGCACAGCCCCCCGGGACGAGCCACCAGCCTCGCCGCGGCCGTCGGGGGGTGGTGGAGGGGTCACGGTCAGAGCCCCCCGCGCAGGGGTCGCGCTCACCCGCCCAGGCTCCGTAGGTGGCGAGCTCCGCTCCGCGCCCGCGGGCGACCCGCAGCGCCCAGCCCAGCGCCCAGGCGACCCGCAGCACCAGCAGCAGCACCACCAGGGCGCCCAGCCCCTCCAGCCCCGCAGCTCCCGCTCCCAGCGCCATGGCCCCACTTCTGCCGCCGCGGCCCCGAGCGAGCCCAACCCGGGCTCCCCGCCCCGCCGCCCTCGCTCCCGGCTCATTGGCCCCGCCGCCCGGGGGCGGGCCCGGCCCGGTTCGGTCCCGTCCCCCCCGCTGCACAGAGACGCCCCCGGGCGCTCAGGAGAGATGCAGCAAAGTTGGGTTTTTTGGGGGGGTGGGTGCAGGTCCCCCCCAAAAAAACTTTCAAGCGCCGAGTCAGAGCCAACCCCACAAATAAACTACATCGGGTCGGTTCTCACCGCTGCCAAGAAGCCGCCTTCCCCTCTCCCGGCATAGGAGCTGCCCCTGGGGGGGGCGATTCTGCCCCCGATGCCGGCTTGGGGCAGTTGTCATCCCTCAGCGCCCCTGGATCCTCAGGGGCAGCATGGGGGGGAGGGGACGCAGCTCACCTACAAGGGCACTAAAAAATCGCCTTCCTGTTCTTGGGGTCCAAGGTTCCCTCTGATCTTTCCAATCCATGTGCGGAATCATTTTTTTATGTGCACCCAGGCATGTGCATGACCAGGACAAACAGAGCCTGGCAGCGGGCAGCCTGCTGATCAGCTGGGCCGCATTGGAATCTCTTCTGAGCGGCCGCCCAAGCGCCCAGCTTCCAGGGAAC